>JAKNSH010355322.1:0-11314 GCA_027790015.1 Cymbopogon flexuosus
TTTAAATATATAGCCTTATTTGTATTGTTAAAAGTCCAGGGTTCCTGATGTAAAAGTTCGCTTAGCAATTTGGCAAGTGTTTTTTAGCAAACTGTTGGAGATGATATATTATTTCACTTGCCATATATTTTAGCAAGTTGCCAAATTACAAAATTTGACAAGTGGTTTTTGACAAACTGTTAGAGATGCTCTGATATTGGTCAAAACGAACACAGTTGCAGCCTATTTGGAGAATTTGGTACACGCGTAGTGATCTTTTTCTGAGAAAATAATTATGTCACTTCATTTATGCAGGCTATAGCATATTGATAGTACGTTTTTTATTCAGAGGATACAAGTGAGACTATCCATTATATGTAACGAGCAAAGCTTTGGAGGTTTTCATCAATAGTGGATGGATAAACAATAATAGAATTTGTGTTTTTTGATTCCCCCCTACTATTTTTCTGTTCTCTAATCCTTTCGAATGTAACCAACAGATGAGCTAAAATCCCTAAAAAAAAAAAACAGATGAGCTAAAAACTTGTTAAAACTTGGTTGGGTGCGACTGCAGTGGCCGGAACGACTATTCCTTAACAAAGATAATAAAATCAAGATCAATAGTCAAAATCCATGTTAGAAAAATACTACATTGATGAACGAGGGAGTATCAAATATGTGTAAGGTTTTAAATAACGGGCTAAGGTGTTTACTGATTGGTCTAAAAAAAACTATTAGCGAAATTATATCAGGCTATAGAGAGATATAGCGGCTAAATTATACATAAACACAAATAGCGGCACTCTGCCTCAGCGAGCTATAGCGGGAGGCATAGCGGGCTATTTAAAACTATAAATACTCCCTCCGTCCCAAAATAGTAGACGTTTTAGGAGACGAGCAGGTGCGGCAGAAAATCACTGCATGCAGACGGTGGTGCTGTCCAAATGCATGCAAAGCACAATGAATGGGGATAGAAAATTTGAATGCTTGGACGTCCACTTTTTGGGACAGAGGAGTATGTGACATATAAAATATCCGTTGGTAATTCTAAATGTCGGGCTGAATGAGAGAAAACGTGTAGAAATATTTGTGTCGGTTTGGGACACTTTGATACTAGTTTGGTAAAAAGTTGCATTCAAATCTTGTCGGTGAAGCCCTATTCATCAGTTGCAGAAGCACTGCTGAGGCCACGCGTGCCTCCCGATCCCTAAAGTTGGAGGACGCGTCGCTCGTTGAAGGCAAGGCAAAACAGTGCCATATGGGACACGGCTACACTGTTTTCGTTGAGCACCTTTGCTGTCGTAACGACATCGATGAACAGTTTAACTGTTTGCCTTGTTTCTTTTTACAGCACCTTTCAGCGTTCAAAAATAATGCGTTTCGAAAAGTACTTCTCCATCATTTTTCTTTTCAAAACACGGTAAACACACGCAGGTGTCTAAATTTAATTTAGGCATATCCATTACCTCTAAACATTCGTACACACTTTATTTCACGAGCACCAACGAGAGATCAGTTATTAGTAATTATGAATTTCCATTGTTGTGTGTAGCTTTATCTTTCCTAGAATATCTTACACTACTTAATAGAATTAGCTATAGTTTGCTATTTTTTGTTTGTACATGACTAGGGGTGTGTTTAGGGCTGCGATTGGTGTTATGGTACTCATATGGTGGCCCCTTTGCACCATGTTGCTGAGAACGTAGGCGCTAGTTCATGTCAACGAGTTGGATGCGAGGAAAAGAATCATAGCACGGCGGAGCATTTGGCTCAATTCATATTGTTTTAATTGCCTGCACCGTCTCAACCAAGCCCTAGAACATGTAGATAATCATAGTTGCCGTGGAGTATCTAGTTAGGACACTCCTAATGCAGAACCAGCATTGTTTCTATCCCAGTAATTATCTTGCCGCATAGTAAGCAATTTAACAACGAGAGGTAGAGTGCAGAAAACACAAAAACCTATTCTAAGTTGGAAACAGTGTCACACGCAAAGAAGTAGTGGAAACCATCGAGATTGTGTTGGGTAGGAGGGCAATGGTTTCCATCGATGATTAGGATACCATGCGTGAAGCCTTCCACGCACGCAAGGCTCGCCGAATCGCCGTGGCCCACGCGGCCACCATAGAGCCTCTCTTGTGTGCCGGCTTGTTGTGGAGAGTCCCTTGCACATGGGCGCCAGGGTGACTCGCCGGCATGGGACCTCATGTGTGGGAAGATGAGGGGCATAGAGCGGGAGCACACGGGAGGCTGAGGTAGAGAGGAGTGGTGATCGTCGGCTCAACGTTGTGGCGGTGGTGGAGGAGGTGCTGGTGGTTCTCGACGAAGGCGGAGGGGGGCTGAAGGGGACAGGGAGTCGTAGGCACTTGCGAAGAGGCGGGATTCCATATGATGGTAGAGGAGCCGTGGAAATATCTCGAGGGCAGGAGGAGATAAAGATAAGGGGCGCTCCCACACAAAGACACACAAAGCCAATCGTAGAGGATCAGAGGATGAAGACAAACAACCACAAGAACGATTGGTATTGTTGGGGATGATAGTTTGTAGTCGTGGTGTCTTGTTGCATATAGAAACTACTTGGTATAATTATATATTATATATAGAGTAATTGACAATATTGCAAATGTATAAAATGGCAAATATTCACATGAGTATATAATTAGAATATAAGAAAGTGATAAAGGATATATAAAAGTAGTAAAACACTTTTGATTTTGTTCTAAATTATAGTTTGTTTGACTTTTTCAACTCCAAATTTAACCTTATTCAAAAAAAAAATGAAAACATAGTCAAATTGAAGTCATTCTTAAAGACCTTTTGTAATAAACCATGTTACAACAAAACAAATAATATTTTTGCATAAATTTTTGAACAAGACGAGTGATCAAAGTTGGGGCTAGAAAAGTAAAATAACTATATAATTTTAGAACGGAGGGAGTAGTATATATTATTTTCCACAAAACCACTGATATATTACAGGATATATGAAATAAAAATCAGTCATATACTACTACTTTATAAATTATAATGTGGTCACGATGTTTTTTTGTGGCCGATCGAACGCGAGCACACACCACATCAGTTTCGATCCATCTCCAAAGCGGGGATGCCAGTTACAAATTAGCTGGCCTCCTCTAGCATATAAATCTGCTACGTACCACTACTAGTGGATAGCTAGCTACTACTGGCATTTCCTTTCCAGTATCACAAATCACTTTCAGCTGGGTCACTAACACATTTTCCGCCCGTAGCATGCAAGATGCCACGGGCCATACGAGAGCGAGTTGGATCGATCGACGTCGTCCAGCCGTCTTCAACGACCCTAACGACCGTGTTTTGGACTGATGGACAGAATCGAACGTAGCTTTCCTACGTACTACAGGCTGTCAGGCGCGCTACACCACCGCTACTCGTTCTTCGGTCGATCGTGTACTTGTGTTGATTGCACAGAATGCAATTGCATGCAGCTGGAGGGCACGAAAGCTAGGTGCGTATGCCTTCATCTGCCACCAGCACCACCACCATACTACTGCGCGTCGTCCTCGCCATGCCAGTAGTACGGTTTTGGTTGGCAGCTGAGCCCATCGTCCAGGTCCATCGATACGATCCAACTAACTATCCAAGGGACTGAACCGGCCGTTCCTCGCTCGTGCATCTTGCATCTGCCAGCTTTGTTTGGCCTTATTTAGTTCTCTAATTTTGGTAACTAACTATCCAAGGGACTGAACCGGCCGTTGCCAGTTTTGTTTGGCCTTGTTTAGTTTTCCAACTTTGGTTGTGTAAAGTTGGAGAAAAGCCATATAGCAACACTGTAGCATTTCGTTTGTATTTGGTAAAAGTTGTTTAAATATTGCCTAATTAGGTTTAAAACGTTCGTCTCGTAAAGTACAATCAAACTGTGCAATTAGTTTTTGATTTTATTTACATTTAGTACTCCATACATATGACGATATTTTGATGTGATGGAGAATCTTCTTTTTTATAGTGAATTTAGGATCAAATTTAGGAAACTAAACAAACAAGACCTTTGTTTGTTTCTATTCCAGATCGGAGGCGGGGTCAGAAAAGCAGGTGCTTTCTTCAGATGCATGGTGGGTCGGCATGTTGCATTGCATTGAGCGCCGATGATGCGTGTCCTGGCCTCGTGGGTTGGGTTGTTACAACGGTTTCATCATCGCAATCGCAAGTCGTCTCCCGGCATGCAGGCTCTGTCGCAAGCAAGAGCGATCTAGAAACCATGCGTGCATGCACAGAAACGGCAACGAGCAGGCAGCAGCAGGTGCGGGGGCAGACCGGCAGAGTAGTCGCATGCAGTTGCGTTGCGTGCTGCACCTACGCTCTGGTGCCGAACCCAACCGGACGGATCATCCGAGCTGCTGCTTACCGTCGTCCACCATCGCCACGGACACGGGTCCAACAAACACGTACTAATGACCATTTGGTTGGCATCATCTTTGCCTGCCTCTGCTGACCCTGCCCATGCATGCCAATTCTTTAGGGACCATGGCCTTGTTTAGTTGCCCCGATTCGGTGCACACCGAATCACCGTTCAACCTTGTAGCACACTGTACCATTTCGTTTGTATTTAGTAAAAATTGTCCAAACTTTGACTAATTATGTTTAAAACGTTCGTCTCGCAAAGTACAACAAAACTATATAATTAGTTTTTGATTTAATCTACATTTAATACTTCATACATGTGCTGATATTTTAATGTGATGAGAAATCTTTTTTTTATATAGTAGAATTTGGAGGGATTTCTGGAAACTAAACAAGACACATTTAAACAATTGGGATTCTTAACGCGTTTCACGGGATCTCTGTGCTACCTTTCCTGACATCCTTGTGCAGTGTGTACTGTGTGGTACTCTCTAGAAGAAGAAGAAGAAGTTGCTACCATGACATGGACTAGCACTATAAAATATTAACATTAATATTAATTTTCATTATTAACAAAAATTTTGAAATCATGAAAGATGAAAGAAATGCAATCTTTTTTTTTTGAGAAACAGAAATACAAACTAGTTGTGCTACTCAACATGCAAGCTCAATCACAGTCACAGACCATACAGGGGGTGTCTGGTACCCTGCATGAGGGCTCAGTCTGGCTGCTGGGATGCATGCGCTCGCGTTTGGTTGGCTGAACGAGCCATTGAGCCAGGCTCACACGCTACTCAAAGCATGAAAGATGTTGCATCCACAGAAACGCCACAATCGACCGTATCTGGCGAGCCAGGATGCGGCCACACGAGATTAACATAGTTAATGGCGTTATTAGCGTATACTTAGTGAATATGAATATTTTTTAAAACAAATTAAGATTGGATTATGTAAGTTAAACTTTGATTAAGACATAATATCATTAAAAATAATATTTTATTATTTTATTTTGACACATTCATAGTACATGATTTATATTCATACGGGCAACCAAACAACTTCTGTTTAGAACCAGACTATCTGTACGTACATAGCTTGTCGCCTGGCTGAAGTGAGCCAGGCTCATAGATACGAATCAGGCTGGCTACATGCGAGCGACCAAACAGGCCCATAGTCTCAGGCTCGTCACTGGATTTGGGCCAAACCAGCGCTATTGGGCCATACGAAGAAAGTGCTGCCAAGAGATTACCAGGATCTTTCCTCTAAAAAAAAAAAAGACATTACCAGGATTTTTTTTTCCGCCTCCAACCATTTCAGTGAATGCATCCGCCGCGTTCTCCTGCGCCACCGCCAGACGGGATTGAAAGCGGGAAGGAGGCAAGAACTCGCCACCAATTTTCCAACGATTCAATTCCGTAAGTTCGATCCATTCCCCTCATTCGATCTCATCGCCGCTATGGGTGAAGTTGTCAGTGCCTGAAACTCGTCGTTGACGCCTGACTGACGCAAGGAAGTTGCCAATACGCAGGGCATACCAGGTGTTCGACGATATGCCAACGAAGAAACCCAAGCTATGCTCCGTCGGCGATACGTCAGTCGTCGACGCAGCAGCGGACCAGGCGGCGGACCGCCTCAGCGCGCTCCCTGATGCGCTGCTGCACCACGTGCTGTCGTTCCTGCGGGCGTGGGAGGTGGCGCGCACCTGCGTGCTGTCGTGCCGCTGGCGCCACCTCTGGGCCTCCGCGCCCTGCGTCGACCTCCGCGTCTGGCGCCTCGGCCGCCACCTCGCTCCCCCCGAACAGCTCTCCAGGTTCGTCTACCGCTTCTTGCTGGAGCGGGAGGCGTCCGCTCCGGTGGACACGCTCCGGCTGCTCTCCAGCCCTGTTGGTGACTACGGCGAGGAGGATTACACCACCGTTGATGTTGGCATTTGGATCCAGTTTGCCATCAAGCGCCGGGCTCGGGTCATCCACCTTACAGGGCATCCATTGGACGAGGCCTTCTCTGATCTGGACCGTGTCAACGTCATCTCATGCCACCTAGAACACCTGAAGCTGCCAGGCTGTAGTTTGAGTGAGAAGAAGCTGAGGCAGCTCTGTTCTCGCTGCCCTTCTTTGGAAGTCCTCGAACTCAAGGGCTGCTATCTGCATGGCTCTGAGTCTGAGATATCGTCTTCCTCTCTCAAGAGGTTGTCCATCGTCGAGTGCAGGATCATCACGGACCTCACAATTACTGCTCCAAACCTGTTGTCTCTGCACTGTGTCAAACCGCACCACCGAGCTCCCTTATTTGAGAATCTAGGTTCACTGGCCACGGCTACTGTTGTTCTTGATGACTCTTTCTTGTATGTCGGTTATGAATACAGGTACAAAGACATCGATGTGAATGCACTTGAAGAGGGCAGTGACAACAACAGTGAATCTTCACTTAGAGATGATCCAGAGTGTGATAGTGATACCTGTAGTGATGCAAGCACCTGTGAATACAGTGAGATTCTAACTGGTTGTGATGATAAGCTGTGTGGCGACGATGGTGAGGACCATGATCACTGCAAACATTGTAATTGTTATAATCATGGCCCATATTGGAGCGGTCGTAGGTATGGTCGTCGGAACATATTTGGTGCCAGTCAAATTTTAGGTGGCCATAATGTTCTTCGCAGCTTATCAAATGCTACCAGTTTGGAGCTATTAGCCGATTCGAGGGAGGTATAGTGCTGTACCTCTCTCCCTTTATTTATGGCACTTTCCTAGTTTCTAAAATGGATTCATGGATTATTTTTTTTTGTTACATGCTAAAGGTGTTTTTACTTTACCAAAACCATATTTTCCTCCTTTCACATGGTATTTATTAAAGCACATTTGGCATTATAGTATCAGTATCCCCACCAAATGACTTGGGCCAAAAGGAAATTGAAATAAGGAAAAGTGTAGCAAACAACTTGAAAAGTAAATTAGTTTCTTCCTCTACCAACTGTTGCATAGTGAATTGACTATATACTAAAAGAAGTGTAGCCTGCTGGGAACATCATTTCCATTTATTTTAGTGAATTCACAAAATTGTACTTATTTAAGTAAACTTAACAAAAACTGTATTGACAGAGCTACCAAATAGTAACTTTTAGATTGAATTGATAACCACACACTAAAGGGTTATAGTTCTTAAGGCGCACACTCCCATCACTAGGTAACGCACACAATCAGTAGGCTCACTCAGTAAGTCCCTTCTTTGTGTGTTTTGTGTGCCTGACTCTTAGGCACAAGTTATCAAGTGGCCTGAAGTGAGGCTGAGTTCAGCTACTTCAAGAAAATTGTAAACTTGTTTTTTTTTTTCAAATACAGAAGATGCTCTTTCATATTTTATAATAAACTTGGAGTTCTGTGTAGATTAGTCCTCTTTTATGATTGTAAGAATGAATCACTGGTGCATTTTCCATGCAGAATAGGTGGTAGTTTCTATATCGCAATAGTTTGGTTAATACCATAATCCATATATTTTACATTTTTACAATTCCTCACATCAGCCTGAAAACGATGTATTTTTATATGTTCTTTCACTGTATTACTAAAATGCTACTTTGTGATGCATTGAACAAATTCACTTGTTCCATATGAAGGCGATCCTGAACAGGGAACTGAAAACATGCCCAGTTTTCCGCAATCTGAAGACATTATCCCTTGGTGAATGGTGTATGGATGCTGACTTTAATTCATTAGGTTCATTTCTATGGCTTTCGCCTAATCTGGAGAGACTTTTTCTTGAACTTAAACTGGTATGTGTACCAAGATATCAGATGTATATTGCTCAAGGCAGTTTTGTTTTTATTTATGTTTTGAAATGCAAATTTGGGCACATGTTCCATTACCATGTTTGTTGTTCTGTAAAAAGGATCGCAGCCGTGGAAAAGCAATGGAGGACCGTACCAGACCTGAGGCAAGATCATTTGCCTGTACACACCTTAAAATGGTGAAGATCAAGTGTTTGAAGAATGATAGTAGAGTCCATTTGTTGGCACAACTGTTCCTGGACAATGGTGTACCCGTTGAGAACATATATGTCCGTCAGCACAGCACCTGTGAGTCATACATTTGCTTCGTATTTTTGTTTAGTGTTTAACATTTGCTTTGTATCTCTTTTGCAATGTCTGTTTTGTTGTTACTGTATTGGTTACATGGAAAGACTAGACTGTTTAGATGTTCTTGATAACTTTATGGTGCATGATCAGCACCCATGGCCTCATACATTTTCTAATATTTTCCACCAAGCCATCGAACAAAACCTTGGTAGCATGAAGCTGGAGCAAAGGCTGCCACTTCGGAAATGATGTTCTCAGAACGTAGCTTTAGTTGTTCAAGTTTAGCATTTTGTATCTAGTAGGGGTCTCCACGGGCGGAGCCAAGGGGGGGGCTGGCAGGGGCCATGGCCCCCCCTAAGCATAGTGATTTTCCTTAAGTATATATACAAAATTCATTTGAATAGGTAAAAAATAGTATTTCACTCTATTTTAATGATAAAAAAGGCTAAAATTCATTTGAATAGACTAAATTCCTATGAAAAATTCTAACAATATATACGTAGAACAAATTTAACATGCCTGTGAGATGATATCGTATTGTCCGGCCCCCCTTATTCAAAAGTTCTGGCTCCGCCACTGGGGGTCTCATGGGCAATGCAAGAAACGACTAGAGTTTTTGTGGCACTGTTATCAATGTCGTATCACCAAAGTTCGATGCTTATTTTTTGTGTCATGTTAGAGCATATCAGTAAGCTGAGAAACGGCTGCTTCGGATGAAGTCACGACGTCAGGTGGAGGAGTTTATAGTGCACTTGCATTGATTAACATATTCTGAGGAATAATCTACACATCACTGGTTGATGAACCAGAATAATATGCTCTTGATAGTTGATACCACAATGTTAGAAAGCAAGGGGCTGATCTAAAGTGGATATCTAAATTAACTATAATCAAAAGTCAGGCAGTTAGTCTGGTGAATATCAATGTCGCAGCACCTTTGATCAACCAGCGTTTCCCCCTAGAACACTGATGAGGCCGCAGAGACTGACCGCCAGTAATGGTGTCGGTGGTGGCCTTGGCCTTGTTTAGTTTCCCAATTCCTCACCTAAATTTCACTATGCAAAATGAAGATTCCCCATCACATCAAAATACCGATGTATGCATGGAGTACTAAATGTAGATGAAATCAAAAACTAATTGCACAGTTTTGTTATACTTTGCGAGACGAACATTTTGAGCCTAGTTAGTTAAAGTTTGGATAATTTTTGTCAAATACAAACGAAATGCTACAGGAATTCTGATACAGTAATTCCAGCACCCAATTCAGGGAACTAAACAAGGCCCTAAATACTTCACGGTTTCTAATCAGCTCCAATTCTCTTTTATTGGTACTGCATGGTGTGGACATGATAGGCTGCACCTTCGGTTGGTAGGCGCCCTACCCTACGCGAGCTCCCATTTGACTTGGACACTAAATCGGTTATTATTGTGTTTTAGCCCATACATAACGGTCTATGGCCCTGTTATAAAAAAAAAGGGTCTATGATCCTGAGATCATTTTCAACATTCACAATTTGTCATGTTAAAGCCGATTATAAAATTGTAAAATGTATTCTGATTTCTAATTTTTAATTAATATATTGAAAATAAATCTGCCTTCATTCCCATCACCAAGAGAATCAGACCACTTACTAAAAATATTTAGCCACATACATGTCACACTCATAAATCTATACTATACTATAAGAAAAATCTTCTCCAGGCCAATTCTTTCGTTCAAAATAAACGACTCACTGCCCGGGTTCGAACCCCACCTTCGCAATTTTTCTTTCAAGAATAAACATATACTCCGTACTACGTGAATCCGGGCGCGGCTCTCTCTCTTTTCCCCACGGACGGACGCCAGGGCAAGGCGCCGCCGCCGGCCACCAGGCGATGCCAGGCCGCTAGCAATCCTAGCTCGATTTATCTCCCCCACGCTCGACTCCGACTCCTCCTCTCCCCTGCCTTCCCTGCGCGTGTCCCCAGGCTCCAAACCCTAGCTCCAGCCACCGGCGGTGCGACGGCGATGGCTACTGCTGCGGCGCTCCGGCCGAGGAAGCTAGGCCGCGGGAGCAAGCGGTGGCGGCCGCAAGGGGCGACTACGATTCCTCCTTCCCCTCCCTTCCCCATCGCGTCGCACACTCTGCTCCTGCCCCGCGCGCCTCCTTGGGCTCGAAACCCCAACTCCGGGATCCGGCTTCGCGGCGACGGTGGCTGCTGTTGCTGCCCTCCAGCAAGGACTGACATGTGATTCTGTTGTAGGCTCTGAATCCTGGTGCACAGCGGATTAGGATCCAATGGGAAGTCTCCGGCGAAGTGGATCGAGCCCGTGCTCTTCAGGATGAAGAAGTCGTCGTCGAGGTCCAGCTACACCAAATCCAAGGATTTATCGGTGTGTTCTTCTTTGGTACTTTCAGAATGCTGTTATGATTTCGATTTTGTAAGTGTGCCTCTAGTTCAACTAAGGAGTATTCTAGCAACCAATGCGAGTATGAAAGGGTATATATATTCAGATATATTTTGTTTATTTCTGTATACAAATGACCAGGTTAGCAACAAACTCATTAATAACAGAGCAATCCAAATAGATCGAGGTTTTATCCCCGTAGCAAATAGCAAAAGCTTAAGTGGCCACAGCAAAGGCCGAGAGGTGGCGTAGGCAAATGTGATTATATGCTCTATTCAATGCTTGAATTGAATGCATTTTAATTGTGCATTGTTGTTGTTCTGGGAGAGAGCAGGTTGAGAAAGAAGATGGAGCTAGGGAGAATGTGGGCAGCTTATTGGATCTTGGTACTGCTGCCACTGCTCACTTTTGCCGATCTGTATTGTACCCTGCACAAATAATCTGCAGGTAATGTGAACTCATGCCTCTATCTCTTGCTATGGCAAACTCTG
>JAKNSH010355425.1:0-13013 GCA_027790015.1 Cymbopogon flexuosus
CCAGTCAGGATGGGCCCGCGCGGCCCCTGCGTCTCCGGCGCGTGCGGGCACAGGGCCCCCCTGGATGGGCGCGATGGCGGCGGCCGTGAAGCCCCAGGGGCGGGCGGCGACGGGACGAGCGGCAGAGGGCGAAGCACCGGCGGCCTGGGCATAGGAGATGGGGGGAAAGAGGAGAAGAAGGAGGGAGGAGGGGTGGGGAATCCCGGAGGAGGCCGCCGACCCGCCATGGCCGGGCGGCGCGCCGGCGGACGGCGGGGGCCCTGGCGGCGGCGGGCAGGGGAGGGGGCGGCGGCTGGGAGGCAGGGAGGTAGGAAAAATTACCAGCCTGATACCATGTTAGAATAGGTTGCTTGTCTATTCCAAACCCTAGAAGGGGTATATATAGTTGTATACATGGGCCACATGGGCCTTAGCCTCATGGGCCTAATCCTATACTCCAACACTTTCAATTAAGAAGAATAGAATTGACCTAGTTTATAAGGGAAACCAGGCCTGAAAACCTTACATATACACAAATTAAAACACAGAAAAAACCAGACCACTAATACTTACACCAATATGGTCCTCATTGCTGAGCTGATCACATGCAGCAAAAAGCAGCTTTGGCTTTCCATGGTGAACAACAGCCAAACACCCTGACACCCTCCCATCATCCGATGCCTGTCCCTCCTATTTTTCAGGGATGTTTTTTTTTTTTTTTTTCATTTAATCTTACGTTGCATGTATAGTGCTATTGAAATTACCACTCTTGCCATATTACAGGAGAAACAAATGATTTGAATGTGCTAAGTATTCGTTCAAGGCAAATGAAGAACTTCCATGTGGCATTAATGATTTCCCAGGTTTATATTATCGACCATAGTTACCTTTTACGTGTAACTTAGTATGACTTACATTATATACAATAGGGTACTCCAATGATGCTGATGGGCGACGAATATGGTCACACGCGTTATGGGAACAACAATAGCTATGGACATGATACTCACATAAATAATTTTCAATGGGGCCAGGTTACATATGTTAATTTTCTGTTTAGTAATTTATTTAGTGATGCATGTAGCATCCTTAGATGCTAATTTTTCCTCTCCAATTAATATGTTGATATAGTTGGAAGAAAGAAAGGATGGCCATTTCAGGTTTTTCTCAGAGATGATCAAGTTTCGGCATAACCATCCTATACTGAGACGAGACAGGTTTCTCAACAAAGTATGTTCAAAGTTAGTCTGTCCTTAAGTGTATTATTACAATTGCCATCTTTTGCCATTTGACCAGTGCTAAGTATTAGCCATCTTTTACTGTATGCAACCCTTGGTTTATTTTTTCCCTAAACATTTACATCACTGATATCTTTCTTGTTGGTAGAATGATGTCACCTGGCATGAAAATAATTGGGAGAATCAGGACAGCAAATTTTTAGCATTCACGTAAGGAAGTTACCTTAGTGGAAGTGTTACGTTCTGTACATAGGATGGTATTTCTTATGTACTTTTACTGAAAATCTTTGATACATATCTGGTTCTTCATGATTCTTGTGCAGGATACATGATCACAATTCTGGTGGAGATATCTATTTGGCATTCAATGCTCATGAGTATTTTGTGGATGCTGTAATTCCCCCACCACCACAGCATAAATCTTGGAGTCGTGTGGTATGGACTGTCTCATTCTGCTAACATGTTTATAGTTTTACTGAGCAATTTGCTGTTTAGCCCTAGGATTTTCAAGCGCCAGGTATCGTCATGTTATAACATTATCTACTGCAATTTTAGTGTATTCGTTACTTGGTCTTGCTAGCTTTAGGTCTGCTTCTATCGTGACTCCCCCTTTGGTTACCTTACAATTGCTATGCCGCTTCCACAGGTCGATACCAACCTGGAATCACCAAAGGATATTGTCCCAGAAGGGGTGCCATTCACAGGTTCAGGGTACAGGATCGCTCCCTACTCTTCCATCTTGCTTAAGGCAAAACCTTAGATTGGCAGAGGCAAGTCATTCTCAAGTAAGCACGAATAATTTCATGTTACTCATTTAAGATCCTCAACTTTCAAACTCTTAGTCAACTGTACTGCAAATATATCAAACTTTGATATGTGCAGTCGGACCAATCCTTGCGGAAATCAACAGCAGAAGCCATGGTTTGCTACAGGCATACTCATGGAGATATGGCAAACACAAGTAACTTCCACACATCTAAGCCAGAAGAGCCTTTCATTAGGGGAAGCATGGCTCAAGGAAACTAGTATTCGCAAGTGGTTGTTTCATTCTTCTTCACCTGTGAATGGGAGTCAAGCTCATGTTTGCTTAATAATTTGGCATTCCTTTCTTACATATTTTGCTGTACTGAGATGCTATTAAGCTATTTTCTGTATCGAACATATGCTGGGAGAATGGATGCCAGAACCTTTTGCTCTCATTCATCTGTTTACTCGTGTCGTTGAAGATTGCTTGCACTGATGGAGCCATAACAGGCCCGCACTAATCTTTTAGACTGAAGTGCAATATGCTCAGCGTGCAGCGTGTTGAGTTGACGGCGACGGCGGTTGGTACGGAGAAGAAAAAACTAAAACAAAATCTGCATGTGAAAATGTGGGACAGTGACATGCAAATCAGGTTCCCAAGCAAGCACCAACCTGTTCTCCAGTGCAGCCAAAAGAACAGCCGGCGATGACAATGACAAGATAACATGGCAATGACAGATGACAGTGCCGGGCCAGCGGATGCACGAAGCCGCGAACCAGGCATGTGGATAGTTCCCATCTCCGTCTCTCCTGAACGCCACCATCGCGGACAGCTCCCATCACAGCCTGACAGCCAGGTGAGTGAATGATCCTCTTCTTAATCATTGACTTGTAATCACCTTCTGACTTACTAGAAAGCGAATGGAATTATGCGAACGCCTTTAGCTGAAAGGGCGTACTTAGCTGTCCTGTTAGGGGGGTAGTGATGCTAAATGCTCTGCAAACCTGTGGTTGGCATCATGATTTGCATATTACAGTACTATATAATGTGAAAGCGATTGGGGCCGTTGTTACTAACCACCATTTACCTCACGGATAATGGAGTCCTGCACTTGTTTTAGCCCAATCCCTGATCTTTCGTTGGTGACTGACTGATGAACCACTCCGCTTGTTAATAATCAATGCAAAGTTGGTCTCCCACCGGCCTCCAAAGAGAATGTATACCAAATAATAAAAATTTACACTTAATTCTATCATCCTCATTTTCCCAATGTCGTCTTTGACATATATCGAGGCAAGCTCATGGTCCGTCCGTAAAACAATAGCATGTGCTTTGGGGGCCCGTTAGTAAATTCAAATGAAAAACTTCACGACCGAGGAGGTAGGGCGGAGGACAAGAAACTCCATACACTACCATCATCGAAGAAAATAGTCCACCACGGCAACCATTTTCTGCGTGGATTGCAAAATTCAGTCCTTGTATATAGTACCCAGTGATTGATATCCTTAGACCATCTGCAGCCATCGTACTCTATTTTTATCCTCTATACATCCTGGTCATCAAAATTTCCTTCTTTACAGTAAATTTTTCCACACTCATCATTCCCAACATCTCATACTCTATACCAACTTTACCAACAGCGGGCCTAGATATCAGATTTTTTCTCTCTCCTCCTTTCCCCGTCGCCTCCTCCCCACCCCCTTCGGTGGACGTTGCGGCTGGAGGACTCCCTCGCCAGCGGTCTCCCGCCCCTCCCTCGCCGGCGGTCTCCAGCGCGGACGGCGGCGGAGCTCCGGGTACGGTGCGAATTGAGGCGCGGCGCAAGCGCGGCGGGCAGCACGGCTCCGGCGGCGGTCGTGGCGGGCGAGGCCGCGCGGGCGGCGCGGGCGAGGTTTCGGCCGGCGTGGCGGCCCTCTCCTCCGGCAAACGCGCGAGCGGGCGGACTCGGCTGGCGAGGCTCCGGCCGGGTGGCGCGACTCCGACGCATCGGGCCGCGTGGCCCGGCGAGGCTGGGAGGCGGCCTCCTCTCTCCCCCTGCTCCTCCCCGGCGGGCGAGGCGGCCGCCATGGTGGAAGCGGCATGCGGTGGTGCGGATTGCGGCGCCGCGCGAGCTGGGTGGTCCGTTGCCATGGGCGCTGCTCTCCTCCTCTACTCCGAGCGAGCGGCGCTCGTGCCCGTGGGACGCCGTGGAGAGGCGGAGGCGTCGGAGGGAGACGGCGGCCCCCTCCTCTCCCACTGGCGAGGCAGCGCAGCGTGGGCCGCTCCTCTCCTCCTCCCTCTCCGGCGCCGGTGTCATGGGCTGCCTGTGTTCCCTCGCCGGCAAGAACCTGGGCTTTGCCATCGATTCGGCGCGGGCGAGCTTGGCGGCGCGGCGGCCCTCTCCTTCTCCCTCTCCAGCGGTGCGGCTCTCCACGACGGCCGGCGAGTGCGGCGCGGCGGTCAAGCGACGGCGGCGGCGCGGCTCTCCAGCGACGGCACATCCTGGCGCGGGCGGACGCGGGCGGCCGGCGAGCACGGGCGCCGCTGGCGAGCTCCGCCTCCACCACCTCCATGGCTGTGCTCCTCTTCTCGTCATCGGCGGACACGCGCACATGGCAGCCGGCCGTCGCGGCGACGTCGCCCCGCCTTCTCTCTCCCCCAGTCCCCCTGCTCCTCCCAGCGTGGGGCCCGCGCGCGGAGTAGCGCACGCTCACTACCGAACCTAAATTTCCGTAGCTGTTACCGTCTCCCGCTGCGGGAAATTTTTACGCCAAACGCGTATAGCATTTTGGTTTACCATTCCCACTGCAAATGGTGTTATTACAATACCAGTTGGCATAGTCTGATGATAGCCCAAGCCGACACGTCACTGTTGCCAAAGATTTTTCGCGATTGGCCTGCCCTCTCATCATCGCCCACAACTGTACCACCGACTGTACCACCACACTTCATCCTTCATGGGGGCGCACATCGGGACAGGCTGACTCCTCGCGGTTTTCAAGTGAGCTTGTGGCCGTCACGTTGCGAACTCGATCGGCACCGTGGTCCGTGGAGCCGCCGTTGGCGCGCTCCGGCGGTGCGTGGGCGCCCTGTCTCGCTGGTTTGTACTCCGTCGGTGTCGCCATTGCTTAGTGCTGACTGTCCGTCCGACCGGCCGGAATCTTCCAACCTGGGCACAGCCCAGCTCAGTCTGATGGACTGACTGCACGGAAAAGAAAACGTGAAGGTCGACTTCGTGTCCACACAAACGATTTCCTCCGTCTTGTAGCCGTGCAGGTACTGGTTGTAGCCGTGCAGGTACTGGGTAACAAACAATCTGCCCCATATATTCTCCCGGTTCTTCAACGAATTTAATACTTTGTGGTTAGTACTTGGGGGGAGCATTTAGTAGGTTTCGCCCATTTGAGTAGGTTAGCTGTTACTGGATTTACCCTTTGGATCAAGTTCAGCGTCACAAAGCAGTGAAACTTTGGGTTTTGGAAGGGTTTGGTTAGGTGTGAAGTCACTAGAGCTATCTTACGTCGATCAAGTTGACCATTGTGTAAGAGTGTAGGTATGTAGCTTTAGAAGGATCTGATTAAGCTGAAAATCGCTGATTTATCTTACAGATCAAGTCAGAAGAATACCCAACTGCTAATAGGCCGTTCAAGCAAACACGTTTTTATAATAAATAATATCAATAAGCCAAACAATCTGTAAGAGAGGCTTGAAACAGAGATAGAGATGTTAATCTGATATCTGATATATAATATTGTGATTTATATCTCATTTTATCCCTAGGTAGGCTGCCACCGTGTTGGAGGTAGTTCAACAGTAAACTGAGCCGTTTACAGATATAGTCTGAATATAAAATTCGAGGGGCGGAACATGGGCTTCATTGATTAGTTTCAACAAGCTAATGATCCCCACAGCACGAAGGCATTATTCTAGGCAACGAACCTTAGCTGGAGATATACAAGTGGCCGCCGCGCCAACGACATTATCAACGGCTAGTGTAGCCGCATTAAAGTTTATTTGTTTTTCTTTCCAAATCCTGAAAATGGCTGCACAATCTCCCCATAAATATACAAGGGCATATTCCAAATGGAAGTATTTTTGTATAGAAAAATTCCAATTAGCTCCAAATGGGACCATTTGGGTATATATGGAGCTGATATAATATTTGATGGGGCCTATTTTGAAAAAAAAAATATATATTTGGGCGGGCCCATTTCAACAGTAGTCGTTATCACGGATCCATAATCTCATTTCACAGTTTAATGTTACGTACATTAAAAAAAAGGAGGAAAATGTCCACATTGCCGCATTTTCCAAACTCCAACAAAATCCAAAAAAAATACGTACGTACGTCTAGACATACAGTGAGCGCCAGCTCGCAACCGACCACGTCGATTCTGGCATGAAACAAAAAAAAAAAAGGGATGTAGCCAAATGATTTTCAGATTTTATCATACTCGCAACACGCTTTAGCCAAAATGTGCCATCGCCGTCACGAACCGATCCAACGGCTGGTCTTTTAGGAAATTAGCATCTAAGCCCCTGGTAGGACTAGTAATTACGCATCGTAACCTCGTCTTCTACCCCTCTTTATAAGATGCACACCTCTACTGTCTCCCGCACCATTACAGTACACACCCACAAACGCACCAGCAGCAGCGCCCCTCGCTCTCGCAAGCTCAAGCCTCTCGCTCTCTCCAATGGCGCGCTTCCAGCTCGCGGCCTTGGCGATGGCCATGCTCTTCGCCGCGGCGGCGGCCCAGGCCCCGGCCGCCACCCCGACACCGGCCCCCAAGGCTGCTCCGCCGACCCCGGCGCCGGTGTCCCCGCCGCCCGTCCCGCCGCCGACGCTGCCTCCTCCGGCCCCGGCGCCCGCCCCCAAGGCTCCCGCACCAGCGCCTGAGGCCCCCGCACCGGCGCCCAAGGCTGAGGCGCCCACTCCCGACGTGAGCTCCCCGCCCGCCCCGACGCCCACGGAGGGCCCCGCCCCGTCGCCCGCCGCCGAGGCTCCCCCCGCCCCCAGCGCCGCCGCCGGCGTCTCCCCCAAGTGGTTCGTCGCCGCCGCTGCCGTGGCCGCCGCCGCCGCCTTCTACTGAGAGCGAGACAGAGATCTGCACCGTCCCGTGCTGTAATTTATTGTTATCCGTGTTGAGCCGATGATTCCTTCTTCTTTTCTTGCACTATTTTTTTCTTTCATCGAGATTCCATTCGGCATTCGATTCAGTAGGACTACTGGCATGATGATCTGCTCGTGTTACTATTATTACAGTGTAGGATTGTGGCTTGGACAGATTGGTTGGTTGGCAGGCCTGGTGGTGTTGTGCTCCATTCCTCGATCCATTTGTATAATACCCTGTTGATTTTAATTTCTTTCAGCATCTTCTTCATCTTTCGCATTTTAGCTCGTTGATCAGATCAGATCAGATCTTGAAGAGTACTCCGAGTAGTGTAGTGTCAGTGTAGTCTAGCTTGCGGCTGTTGCGCGATCTTGAGCTTGAAGAACACACTCGCGATCGAATGTGGATGCAGAGGACCAGACGATCCATGACCAAGAGCTCGTGCGTGCAGATCGAGCTAGGGTGTGGTGGTGTCTGGTGTGGATCTGGGCCACAGCCGCAACAGCTGTGGTGTGTGCTCTGGATCTGGGCGACGGGTCTCGCAAGCTGCCAGAGGCCATTATTATTATTATTATACGCCTACGCCCTACTCCTACTCCCCTATTCGGCGCGGTAGAGTAGGACTGACGGAGGAGGCCAGCTGGGTGTTTGCAGGCAGGCACTGGCACTGCAGTGGCAGTGGCAGACTGGCAGGGCTGGGGCGGGGTCGGTGGGGGAGCGGTGGCCGCTGCTGCCGCTGATCTGATGCCGATGGCGAGGTGTCGATGCTGCAGTGGGCGGTGGGGCTGCCGAGCACGTGCCTGTGTCCGCGCCTAGCCTACCCTACCCGTGCCCACCCCATGCGGGATGCCGAACGAACGCATGCACCTGCAGCGCTGCCGCCGCCTTGTTGCGGGCGCCGGACGGACGCCCGGGAGGTGGTGGTGGTGCAGTGTCGTTTGCCTGCTGCGCCCTGCGGTCGCACGGCTGCTTCCGTGCGCGGCGGCCGCGGCACGGGCCGGCACAGTTCTGTACTGGCGGCTGGGGCCATATTGCCAGCGTGAGTTCGCTGAACCTGCGATGGAGACCGGAATGCGAGAGTCGATACTCGAGACTTCGAGAGGAAGTGAGGGCAAAACTGGTTGACCTTGAGGGAAAGTAGGCGGTTTCGTGTGGAATTTACATGCTTGGAGTCGGAGCAGTGGTGGTTGCTGCTACGCGTTTGTAGACAGAGATAAAAGGATGCTGCCACGCGTTTGTTTAATCGTCATTGTGCAACCATTTCTGGTGGAAAAGGGAGATGAAGATGGGCGGCGCACACCATAGGATCATCATGCGTATCATTGTCATAAGATAGAGGATGGCATCTTTTGCAATCCGCTTTGGATTACTATGCGTTAGCCTTTTAACTAGCCATTGACACCTGCTGGCTGCGCGCAGCACACCATGCGATTTGATAGCGATTCCGCTAATAACCGGCCGGCGTCTCCGCCTCGGGGATTTCCTTTTCTCTCGAGGAAGCTGGGGCTACCTCGATCGATGGCTCGATCTCGCTGTCGCGCACTCGCGCGTCTACGCGTCGTGACGCAGGAGCCCGGCCATCCGTCTCCATTCGGTCGCCACCTTTTTGCTAAACCACGTCGTTATGCGTTAGTTTAGACTTTGGAGCTGTAAAGGAGATGGCCACACACCTCTTTGGCTTGGCTCTTCTTTATTTGTGGGGAGCAGACCAAAAGAATGGCTTTGAGAGTCTGCTTTTTTGTTTGGGCAAGCTAGCAGCCTCCGGCTGTGGCTGATATACGTATATGTCGTCCTGACGACTGGACCGTGGAGCATGGGCTCAAAGATGGATCACATTCTGTTAGCTTCGAAAGTGGGCTGAGGCGAGTTGTGCAGGCCGTCCAGCATTCGCACGGCCCACGTGCTGAAATATCCCAACCCCCAATTTTAGGCAAAATCCGAGATTGTTTGAAACTTTAAATTTGAAAATTCATGAAATAAAATGATGTTTTCTGGCTCAAAATAGTTTGAAATAAAAAAGTATCAAGTACGCAATCTATTCAAAATGTTTTTTTTATGTAACTTATAGAGATGGGCATTTTATAGAGACGGGCATTTTAAGGTGACCGCCTCTAAAAATTGATTACTTGATATTAGCGCCCTTCAAATGTTTGTCTCTATTAATAGTGATTTTTAGAGATAGCATCCTAAGACGACCATATATTTTAATCAATAATTGGGACATTTGTCTCACTAAATGATTTCCGCACACACATTTGCCTAAAGGCTACCTACCATCTTCCCGCCTTTATTAATGAGAGATATTGTCTCATAAAGTCATTTTGTGGTCTGAAATAATAGTAGTATGGAGGCCATGAAGTTTGTAAATGTTGTTTTTAAAGAGCTTTGCAATAGTGAACACAATGAACGAATGGGATAAAGACAAAAGGTTGGCATACTTAACTTATCAACAACAACTATAATACAATTTTCCCTAGAAGTGAAGAGGCTAAGCCTTCAATAAAATTCATATTGATGGTGTGCCAAACTGGTATGGTATTGATACTTGTTGAAGTAAAACCAGGATAAGCAACTCTTTCCAACACTACAACAATCAACAAAATATCTGATACTATGTTTCATCTTAGGCCATGGAAAATGTTTTTAATCATGTGGTAAGTCATTGGCAGGGGCAGATCCAAAGGGGGGCTGCCGGGGCTGCAGCCCCCCTATTGAGGTTGAGTTCTTCACTAATTACTGTTACATAGTGGCAAATCACCATTATTTTTTAGTGTTAGCCTTAGATGTTCATTGTTTAGCCCCCCTTAGTCACCATCTTGGATCCGCCATTGGTCACTGGTGCATTCAAAAGTCAACACTAGCCATGCCTTCCGTCTGGGTATACTATTGCAATGCCTAAATTTCTTATGGATCAATCCCAGTTCTATGTGCCCTAAAAATAAAACCCAAACCACACAAAGCTCAACAATAGCTGCTTGTTAAGATTTGATTTCTAAACTTTGAAGAGAAACTTTTTCAGATATAAGAACCAAATAAGTGATCTACACTACATAGGGTTGAATAATAAAAATGATAAACACCCCGTTGCTTATACCTGGGCAAGGTCCTAATTAAGTCCTAACTATTCAGGGGCAGGGAGTGAGAGGTTCAGTGCACACTCCTAACAGCCCTACGTGATACTCCTGTTTGGAACGCGGGAAAATTTTCATGTTCCTGTGTTTTTTCTGTGAAATTGAGCTAATCCCTGTGAAAGTCCAGCGTGATCTTGTGAAATTTCTGCGTTCTAAACATGCCCCCAGGCTCACAACTATGTTGAGTCTGCGAGAATACACATACTAGCTCATAGACATATCGGAGGCTTTGTGTCCTAAAACAAATGATGGGCATAACCACCCCGGCTGACCCTTCGTTTCGTAGTAGTCATTGATTTTTATGCATCGTCCAATTTGCATGACACGCTGTTGGTGGATCAAGAAAGGTAGAAACCGATTCATCATATTTCAACTTCTCGCAGAGCTAGCTATTTTGTCTAGAATCACTTCACACACGGAAAAAGATTCGTCGTTAGTGTAGTGGTTCAGAAAGCTTGATCTGTCTTTGTAACTGGAGGCCGGGCTCTTTTCAGCCTTAGCTTTTGCAAAGGTTGCTGATGAGTGATGATGCCGGTGTTTTCCAAATTGCAAAGGCTCAAGAGTTTTTCTGTGCCAGGCCTAGGAGAAAGAGAGGTCCACATGTATTTTTATATCTTATTCATCTATAAGTGTTTTTATTATGTGTGTTTTTGTCTCACTAAATTTAATAATTAACTGAAAATGTCATAGTTATTTTAACTATAACTGAATTTTCTTGGTGGTTGATAAATTTCCTTGAAGGCTAAAAACTGCCAAGGAAATAGGACTTTCCTGAGGAGATACAAATTCCTTGGCAGGTAGACAGAAACCAAGGAAATTAGACATTTTTATGTATCATAATTTTTTTTACAACCATGGTACTGTTTTTAGCGATATGAATGGATGTTCACACTGAATTGAATTTGCTGAGTACAGTATTTTTTTTTGGTTGGTGGTATTTGTTTCCTTGGCGGTTGGTAGCAAATAAAATGGAATAACCTTGGCTGTTAATGGCTGCGAAACAAACACTTTTCCTTGGGGGTTAAAAGCAGTCAAGGAAATTGCTTTTACTTTGAAGGCTATGATAATTATCTTGGCAGTTGCTTGCCGCCAAGTAAAGTTGTTTTCTTGGTGGTTAATACATTTTCTTGGCACTCTAATAATTTGATGGTGGCCTGTTTTCGTTGACTGGCAAACTGTCAAAGAAATGATCCTTTGAGTGCCAGCTGACGAGGATTTTTTTTCTCGAATACGCACGAGTGTGCGTATCATTGTATTAAGCAAGAAAAAGAGTGCGAGCACAGAAGCCGACTCACGACAGCAGGAACAGACATGATATTGAAAATTCGGGGATAGCAAGCTACCCGCCCGACGTTAAACTTCCTAGGTGCCATGATCCACAACTTCCTAGAAGCCGACGAGGGCCTTGTTTAGATCACAATCAAATTCCAAGTTTTTTTACTCTCTCTCCATCACATCAATTTTTAACCGCTTGCATGGAGCATTAAATATTGGTAAAAAATAACTAATTATACAGTTTAATTAGAAATCACGAGATGAATCTTTTGAGCATAATTGGTCCACGATTGGACAATATTTGCCAAATAAGACGAAAATGGTACTATTCATCGAGTTAGAATTTTTTGCAACCTAAACAAAGCCGAGGAATTTGAAATTCTCTAGCACTCTACACTTGGCGGTTGTCTGTCAAGGATAATTTCCTTGCAAAATTTCCATACTGACAGTTAATATCCGCATATGCTTAAAGAATTGACTATTTTGAATATTCCGCTATTGGAACTTTTTTCTTTGACTTTCCACTAAAAACTTAGCTTGTGCACCCATTACCCACAAGCCACAATCTGCTATATTGGCACTAATCCGCTATGAATCTGCTATATGCTATTTACATTGCTTGTAGGAGGTAACGGTATACCATTGGCCAGATACCTCATTCGTACCGTCAAACATCTCCCAACCGGCTCTCCTCCACTCCACAGCGGCCCTTTAATCTTGCTCACAGAAATGCTTCCCATGCTCCACTCTCCATTATACAATGTATAGTTTCTTTTTTTTCTCTTTTTTCTTTTTTGCGGGGATACAATGTATAGCTTAGCCATGCTACAGAATCATACAACTGTCTTTTCAATGCCCTGCTTTCTTTACCAAGCTAACGACCAATCTGGTCGGCGTTCCAAAATTGTTGGTTATACATTTCCCAAAAAAACGAAAGGAGACTGCTATGGCTCCTTTTTTTTATACACTATGGCTCTTATTAGGTACTATTGTGCATAGATATGTAATTGGGCAGCTTACGTGGGAATGTGCTGCCTCTCACCTCTGCTGTATTCCATACATTATGAATATAATGTGCATGCTCTCATCTCTGGTTCCTTGTAGTTTGCCAATATTTATGTTCTGATATGTAAGTCTGTCCTGCAAACCTCTTGCAACTTGCAAATATTTATACTTTATTTTCTCTATGACTAGGTTTCAAGAATTCAATTGTTGGATGAGTTTCAGATAAAGACATTAAATACGACCATTGGCACAAATTTGCCGGAACTGCCGACCTTGATGCTTGGATTCATGGGACAGGTAATGCAATCTACTAAATGATAAAGAATGATAATACGACTACTGCTGCATCAGTGCAACAACTTCTATGTTTCAGGATACATATACACCTCTGGCCACACAGCTTTCACAGTATTTAGATCTAATTCAAAATTCGAGAGATACCGGTCAGGATAGGCGATATGAAAAGTGAAATTATTTGATGACCGCGCATGTCAAGTTTTGCTAAATTTTCCAGTTAGTGGCCTGTGATCAGGCGCTCAGTACAAAC
>JAKNSH010355430.1:0-11128 GCA_027790015.1 Cymbopogon flexuosus
TATGTGACACTTGTACTGTATTTTCCACCCCCCCCCCTCCTCCCCCCTAAATGATCTTTTGTATGTCCTATATATATAGAGGTAATCGTGCTTCTTATCCGGTGAGCCTATTGCAGTTATCTAGCTAACCAAAGAGATGCAATCTTTTTGTACCCAGTTTCGAGCAAAGGGCGGAGTCAAAGCTCCCAAATGTTCACTTGTGAACAGTTCAATGGATTGCATCAAGCTAAAGACCTTTGTTGCTTTGACAATGGATGTCACATCATCTTCACCTGGTCGATATTTCTTTGAGGAAAAGTCGATTGCCCTGAATGCTTCATCTCATACATATAGTCTCCAGTTCTTTGATAAATTATCAGTAGCTCTGATATCCTGATGTCTATTACTAACATACTGCCTCGTCGTTGACACAAAAAATGTTATTTTGTAGATCATGAGCCATTTTGCAACAGATGAAGAAGATAAGGATGCACTTAAGTGTTTTGCTTCTCCCGAAGGAAGAGAGGGTCTCTACCAGTACAATCAAAGGGAGAACCGAACTGTTCTAGAAGTAGTGCCTTCACCATACATTTTCATAACAATTTTCTGCCGTACATACACATACGTTACCATGTCATTTGTGTTGGTTTTTAGGTATTGCGGAATTTTCCCTCGGTGCAAATGCCTTTCGAATGGTTGGTGCAACTAACACCTCCGTTAAAGAAAAGAGCCTTTTCCATATCATCGTCCCCATTGGCTCATCCAAATCAGATACACTTGACTGTTAGCATTGTATCGTGGGTTTCTCCTTGGAAGAAAAGACGGCGTGGTCTCTGCTCTACATGGCTGGCAGGGCTCGGTCCAGATAAAGGTGTGCATTGCTTCTTCTAGTTTGGGAATCTTTCTGTGCTGCATTGTTCTTCATTCAACCATACGAGCAACACAACCATCAACCCAAAACTCATGCTGTGCTTTACATGCAGAGAATCTTATACCGTGTTGGATACGCCGAGGATCCCTGCCTCGCCCACTTCCATCAACTCCTCTCCTGCTTATTGGCCCAGGAACAGGATGCGCGCCATTCCGTGCATTTGTAGAGGAAAGGGCTGCACAGGCTGCAGCAGAGCCAACTGCTCCTGTTCTGTTCTTCTTTGGCTGTAGAAATGAAGATGGTGATTTCCTATACAAGGACTTCTGGGCAGATCATGCCCAGGACCACAAGGTGCTGTCCTCGGAAAAGGGTGGTGGTTTATTTGTTGCTTTCTCTAGGGATCAACCTGAAAAAAAGGTCTATGTGCAAGACAAAATAAAAGAGGAGAGTAAAAGAGTGGTGAACCTATTATACTTGAGCAAGGCTGCAATATACATTGTCGGGTGTTCTGCCAAAATGCCCGATGATGTTACGGCTGCACTAGAAGAAGTTATCTGCAAAGAGACTGGCGATTCTAAAGAGAATGTTTCGAAGTGGCTCAAGGACATGAAAAGGGCTGGCAAATTTATAGTTGAAGCATGGTCATGACTGTGAGTGAAACAACTCGTATGTTACATATATGTACAATTTCAGTGGACTAGATCATCTAACATGCTCTGTTTTACCCAGAGGGACATTAACGTTTCGAGCCACGGCAAGAAGAACAACGCCAAAACAGAACACACCCATCAACCCGAGTGCAGCGACGCGGCCCAGACCAATGGAAGTGAGGGGGTAAACGGCGGTGAAGGAATCCATCGCCAGAGCATAGGAGAGCACACGAGCTGCTCAGCTTATCGGTCTTGTGCGTAAGTACCCCATCTTTCTCCTCCTGTCATCCTCATGAATGGCTCACTATAATCGAACTTCCATCAGATAACATTGAACCTGATCGAGCTTCTACTTTTCTCATGGAAAAAGCAGACGACTGGTGTTGTTTTTGTACTACCGAGATATGGAAGAAGAGGCTGAAACACAAGAGGCCAACACAACGCGTCATGAGTCCATCATCACGTGAGGTGCTTTTGTTTTTGGGCAATCCTAGGCACACAGAAGGACTGTATGCAATTCTGTGTTCAAGGTTGAACACGGAGAATTCTGTCTTTGGTTAATCACAGACATACTCTAGTTGAATTTTAAGCTTCTTGTGATATTTCACGTGTCGTGGCGCCCAGCACTGTGGATCACTCATGGCTGCCTGATTGATGCACCGAGTGATTGATGCACCGAGCCTGACCTCCTCTTTTGTCGGTTAGCTGAGCACGTTCCAATCCATCCTGCTGCCGCGAACTATTTGCAATTGCAAGAAGAAGAGGCCAAGAGTGCGCGACCGTGCACGTTCCTTCGATTCACATGCATGCACCCAGGCCCTGGCCGGCCGGGCCTACAGTGGTCGTCTCGTCCTCACATGCACGAGGCGCGCTCGTCAAGACACACCAAGGATGTAGCGCTGGCATCCATGCGTTATTGTCACAGATCTGGCGCCTCCGATCCTTTTGCGCTCGCACGCAACTACTGGAGGAACTATGTACTCACCACTCTATAGGGAAAAAAAATGTACTCAGTAACTATGGTAGTGACACTTTAAAAATGGTGAGCTTTTGGGGGAAAAAAGCGTAACTAGTAACTACAATTGTGTGTAAATTAAGGTGGTTCAGATTTGATGAAGTTTCTGATAAACCGTATTCACATTCATGGCTCTAAATCGTAATGCAGTTCTAGCATATTGACTGAAACATGACATCGTGCTAGAAATTGTATTAATTATTACTAGAGACGGAGGGAGTAATAAACGTAATTTACTCCTAGTACTAGAAAGTTGTTTATTCGCATAGGAAAAAAAAAACACTTGGCACGTATGAATTATCATTTTGTTTTTATTTGATGGTTTTTGTGACTGACAAACCGGCTAATGTTGCTTTCTTTTAAGAGAAAAAAAATATTACACCATGTTTGATAGACAAGGCTGATAGTTTTCAAGCGAGAACAACGCGATATATGCATTTGAATAAGCAGAAGGGGCTGGTCAGTGACAATGCAAATGCATTGCGACGGACAGAGAAGTGAGCCAGTACATAATTGGTGTCGCAAAAGGAGGGATCGGAGGGAATGAGATTCGCGTGGGCGTGGCCTTTCTAGTAGTAGTGGTAGGCATGACACGGCAGCAGGCGGAATTGGCTAGGTTTGGTGCCTGTCGATCGTCCCGTCCGTCGTTGAGAGCTTTAGCATGCTGCTTAGTGTCCACCCACACTAGTAGTAGTAGTACACGCCCGGCCGGGTTAGTGATCCATGCATCCTGGAGCCATGCCGAGTGTCCGCTCTTATTTCTCATCAACTAGCATATATGCGGATGCGGCAGCATCTGCATCTCTCTCCGGCGCGCGAGTCCTCTAGCTATTTCCTTCCTGCCCTGCCCGGCTGCCCGTGGCCGTGCCTGTGCCTACTGCGATCCCCTTTCTGCTTTGCTTATTGCTGGTTGCTGCTGCCTACAAGCAGCATCTGCATCTGTTTGCTTTTGCTTGTTGCTGGTTGCTGCTGATGCCCATATCATACTGCCGTCAATCGATTCCTTTCTGCTTTGCTACTTGTGTAGTAGCAGTGTTTTTTCACCCACGAAGTGGACTGCTGGTCCCGGCCGGAACCACACGCACTGTATCTGTAGCTCTCCATGCCATAACGATGAGATCGATCGATATAACCCCTTTAGTTTCTCCGTTTGCATGCATGGAAAGGCCGGGCTTCAGTAGACTAGCTACTTTCTGCCAAAGTCACGTCCACGTATGTGGACTTGTGGAGTAAGCAACCAAAGCTCACTCATCACTCACTCAAAGTCTCAAACAGTAGTCACACTCAAATGATTGGAATTCTAGCTAGTCTAGTAGACCAAAAGTAAAGCTGTTTTAATGGCCCCGGCGTTTGCTTACCTTGCAAGAACTTGGTGCAACACCATGCCTGCACTGTTTTTCACGGGGAAGGATGGAACGCTTGCCGGCTAAGGTTACAGTATTAGTAGCCATCATCCCATGATTCCAAAGACGATGTGTGTGTGCGCGCGCGCTTGCTTTTGATGCATGATTGCATTGCATGAAAGGCGGCATCCGTGGCCATTGCACAACCAAAGTTGGGCGAGATCAATCTTTCTGAAATCTGAAGCAGCAGCAAGATCGCCCCACGGAATGACAGAAACTTAGACTACCCGCAGCGGCGTCCTGAACAACGCACGGTAAACACATTTACCGTAGAAAACGGCTGCAGCGGGGTACGCAAAAGCTCACGGTACCCGCCGCTGGACGCCGATCGACACCAAATTTGGGTCTTCCCAGGGCGAACGGAATCTCGCCCGCGTGGAGGAGAGAGAGAGGCGAGGCCGCCCGCGTGGTCCACCAGCGCCGCCTGCGCCACCCGCCGCGGCCGCGAGCACGACGGAGAGAGAAGGACGGGACGACCTCCCATCCGCCGCTCGCAAGCGCCAGGCCGCCGAGGCCGGCCGCGCGAGAGCCAAGGGAGAGGGAGAAGGGGACCACCTCGACGCCCACCACCACCAGGCCCGCCTCCGCCCCGCCGGCCATGGAGGAGGGCAGGCAGCGCCGCCGCGGCCGCCGGCCGGCCCGCGCCGCCTCCATCCACTCGTCGTCCGCGCGCGCCGCTTCTCCATCCACTCGCCGTCCGCACCGCCACGACCTCCGCCCGCCCGCCCGCCTGCTCCGCTGCGCCGCTGGCGCGCGCCGCTTCTCCCGCGAGCTCCGCCGGCCCACGAGCTCCGCGCGGCCCGCGCGCGCCGCCATGCCCACCCGCCACGCTCGCGCCGGGCCTCCAAGGCGGGAGCAGGGAGGGAGTAGCAAGGAGAGAGGAGGGGGGCGCGCCGGCCGCCGTCGGGACCTCCATGGCGCCGAGTTGGAAGAAGACGCCTGCCGATGTTGGGGAGGAAGTAGGGGAGGGATGGCGAGCGCGAGGACGCGGACCCGAGCCGGCGTCGCGGACGGAGGAGGAGAGGCCCGTCGCGCTGTCGCGCTCGCGGACGGAGAAGGAGAAGACGGGGGCGGTGCGGCGTCGGTGGTGGAGGAGTCGGCGGTGGAGGAGGAAGCACGAGCCGGTGGGGGAGGATGGGGCGTGGATAAGGTGGAGAGGAATAAAGAAACGGAAAAAAAAATCTGGATAAATGGGCCCCACAGTGTATAGGGGAAGAATATATAGGTTGTATGGATGCGGAAGAATTAACTGTAAAGAAAAGAATCTTGATGACAGGATGTATAGGGATGGAAATAGAGTTTTGGCTGCGGGTAGTCTTAGGGCGACAGACATGATGGGTCTGATCTCTTCCAAAAGCGTGCAGGATCTTTCAATGTTCTAGTACAGTGCTGCTCCTGACCCACCATTATACGTTGAGAAAACAGCCCCACTCAAGGTACAGTACAGCAATGGCCTACCGCCGTTACCCTGACAGAATTAAACAGCACCACCAGTCCACCGCCCCGCCTTGTTTAGTCCTCAAATTTTCTCTCAAATTTATTATGTAAAAAGAAGATTCTCTATCACATTAAAATACCGGCATATACATGGAGTACGAAATATAGATAAAATCAAAAACTAATTGTACAGTTTTGTTGTACTTTACGAGATGAATATTTTGAGCCTAATTAATCAATGTTTGGACAATTATTATCAAATACAAACAAAATTGCTACAGTACCGCACAATGCCAAACAGGAATTCTGCACGGCCAAAATTGGCGATCTAAACAAGGCCTCGGGAAGAGCAGTGAGCTGCATCACTATGCTCTGCTGGAAGAGCAGCAGGAAGACCAAGAGAACGGACACGTGCTACAGACCATTCAGCACCGGCCACAAACAGGAATTGCCGACAATGTATACGACGATACAGCCACTCACAGCTTGCAGCCGTTTGGTGCCTCTCAAACTGCAGGGACCGACAAAATTACCATACAATCTAACTGATTCTCGTCATAGTGAGAATAGAGAAACCAAGTCAACAACAACGATTCCATTCGATTCTTTACTCATGCAGTCGATCAACAAAACAAAATGGCACATTTACAAATTACATCACTGGACGACGCTGCTACATCTAGACACTCACTAATGGAGTCCTGTGTCCTAGTAAGGAGAAATGCACCACCAGAACGAGGAGCAAGGGAAGGAATGCACAGGCCCTTCCCTTCAATGGGCAGGGCGGGCAAAGGTACACTCACTCATCACTACTACATAAATAAACAAACAATGTGCATGCATCTCTTCCTCTGTTCCGTCCTGCCTTATTGAGATAGATGATAAACAACAACTTTGCAGATGTAGAGCAATTCATACTAAACAACTTTCTGCTCGGCTCACCGATTAAAGTATCCATCCACCAAAACTAACAAAGAATGCTGAACAATTGAACTCAGGCATCGATTGATTGTTCTCTATATTCGTGGCCGAACTGCACAAGGTTGTCGCAGCCTCCGCTTTGCCCAATATTGCAGTCATGAGGCTGAGCTACCACCATCATGGAACAAAAGAAATGCAAAGATTTTTTTTTTCTCCCCGTGTTTCTATCTACAGAGGAAAAAAATTGAAAAAATATCGGCACAAAACATCTGCAAAAATACTTCTTCGACACACACTGATGGGTAAGTCCACATGCTGACCTCCTAGTTGCAATCCAAACCACACTCCTCCAACAGGGGACCATCATCTTTCGCAAGGAAAGGATCGATCCGGACCCAGAGCAATGAGAAGATTGAAGCCAAGAGGATGGACCAGACAATGACAATTGTCGGCGTCCTGTTCTGCCTCCCAACCAAACCCTTGAGGAACGGGTAAAGATGGACAATCACCCAAAATGCAAAGAAGAGCTTCCCAAACAGGGGACCCCATGATTCGTATCCATTGTTGATCGCATTGGAAACGCCAGCTACCACTCCAATGAAGTTCAGTAGGAGCAGGGTCGTTGGAGGTATCAGAAGGGTTGTCCATTTGAATGTGTACAGCTCTGAGAACTCTTCGTCGTCTCCACCCTTTGATGTCACGGTGAAGCTCGTGTCTACACCAGCTATGACCTTGAGGAGTCCTTGGAAAACAGCGAAGAGATGTGAAGACACACCTCCAATGACCCAAAACTGCTCATTTCTCCACCAATCATCAATGCCAACACCACTCCATCTCATTTCCAGAATGCTTGTAGCAAAAATGCAGATAAAAAGTGACATGAACCAGAGGCTTGCAACATTGTTAAGCTGCACAACAAGAGAATGATAGTAATCATAAGTTGTCTTCAGCCAGTTCAACAGCATAATATAATAGAATTAGAGAGTGAACAAATGGTACCTCTGGCGTGATAAATTTCCCCGTCAGCAAGCAGATGGCAGGCAATGTGCAATAGGCCAAGAGCGGGATAGATGTCCAAGGGTATACAATGGAGTTAATGTATGAAAACCTTTCCAGGCACTTTAATCCACCACCATACCCATACCAAAGAGGGCAGTGGTTGCTGAAGAAAATTTCAATTGAACCAAGAGCCCACCGAAGAACCTGGTGAAGACGATCAGAAAGATTGAGAGGTGCAGAACCTTTGAAGGCGACCCGTTTAGGTATGCAGTAAATTGAACGCCAACCATGGCAGTGCATCTTAAACCCAGTAAGAATATCTTCTGTAACTGATCCATAAATCCAACCGATCTGTAACGAAACATATGATTACTATGCGACAATTATTTTGACCATACAGCCAACATATAAAATAGCAGAAACATGTTGCACACTTACATCTTTTCCCCAGTCTGTCTTATCTTCATAGCCGCAGCTGATGACATGTATAGCTTCCTTCAGAAGAGAAGCTGGACTGGCACTCTTCAGGGTTCCACCGTTCTCAAGAAGTGTGGATGCAACAAAAACTGAAGACTGGCCAAATTTCTTTTCCAACTTCTGTTGATTTACAATACTGGCCTTTTCATTTTCAGCTCCTACAGGAGACATTTCAAGGTTAGGCATTAAGGATGCTTGTAGGGGATAAAAACACAAGGTTTCCTTTTGAAGGTCACGTGATACCTGGAGCAGCTTCATCAATTTCACCAAGAGCATATGCAGGGGCTTGATTTTCCTTTTTCTTAAAAAGTTTCTTTATCTTCTCAAATTTAGGTTTAGAGGTCTTGGTCTTCTTCTTGGTCTTCCTGTTACCAAAACAGCAACAGCAAATGCACCACTTTGGCCAGCAGTTGCAAGTTCTTGATGGCGGCTTCTTTGTTTTGGGGGCATCATAGCCATATAATGCCTGCCTTCTGAAGACACATCCAGTACCGACGTAAATGGGACCTTGGATACCATCCAAACCTTTCATGTTGATCTGTATGAATGAAACATTAGGGAAATTGCATTGTAAGTTCAATGTCTCATGTTAGACGAGAGAGCTTATTAGAAATTTGATGACGGAACTTACATCGAAAAAGACAACATTTCTGTTAGCATATCGATCATGACGATCAATCCCATCGAATCTTTGAGGAAACTGCACATAGCAAACTTTCTTTCCAAGCAAAGGATCCATCATAAAACACATTGCTTCCTTTATAGCCTTACTATTGTTGATGTAATGATCACAATCCAAGTTCAGCAAATAAGGTGCATTAGTTAGTACAGCAGAGACTCGGACCTGTGGAAGAGCCAAAACCAGGAATAAGAAACTCATGTTATGCATATGCAGGCCATTGTAACAAAAAAATGCATCAACCAAAGAATACTTACCAATGCGTTCATAGCACCAGCCTTCTTATGATGGTCATAACCAGGCCGTTTTTCTCTTGAAACGTAAACCAGTCGAGGCAGCTCATTTCCTTCCACGTCATGGCCACCACTTTGACCAAGGAAAACCTATTGGTAGAAAAAATTGACGTATTTTTATGCGGCACAGCAAAGGGAAAAAAACACATAAAACATCCCACCACATGCACTGTTAATTCATAACTGTCAAAGCATACCTGAATCATTCCAGGATGATCACGAACATTGTTTCCAGGCCATGGTGTTCCATCCTGCATTGTCCATCCTTCCTCAGGTACCTTTTGGGCTTTAGCAACCAACGCATTGATTCTGACCTTGAATTCCTCGTATTCTCTCTGGAAAAATAATATGATGCCCTGAATTAGCATAAGACTTACCACATAAAGTACTGCAGCTAGGGATAACAAAAAAGATACAAATAATGCACCTTCATTGCTCTCCGTTCTCTAACAAAATCTGGCGCCACCTTGTCTTTCAGGTAGTCTATCTTCTGTTGGAAGTACCACTCTGGAGCACGAGGCTCAAGGCTATACCTTTTGCAGAAAGGGACCCATTTCTTTGCAAATTCAGATGTTTCAGACAATGCTTCAAATGTCAGCATGGCAGCACCATCATCAGAAACATAGCATGAAACCTTATCAACTGGATAATCCACAGAAAGGATAGATAGAACAGTATTTGCTGTGACCAATGGAGGTTCCTTCATGGGATCAACCGTACTGACAAAGAAATCAATAGGCGCGAGTTGAGAAGGCTGCCCTTCCTTGTCAAACCTATCAAGACAAGAAACCCACAAAAGAAAATCAGCAAAGATGAGAGCAGGTAAGTAATATTAGGTGATAGCAAGAAGCCAGTAACCAACCTCAAAGTCAGCCGGTCAAGATAGGTTTCCCTTTCGATAGGAAACCACTTTGGAAACTGATCAAGAATCCAAGACATGGCAAACCAAATTTCACAGATGACAGATATGAGCCATAGAGCAAATGCATCAGGCACCGGATGCATCACTCGGTAGTGAAAGAAGAAACCCACAACCACTAGCCGAATTATGATAATCATCCTATAGGGGTTGATTTGGCTTGAAGGAAGTGGAATCTTTCTGGACAATGGCTGTCTAGCTTCATCCATCCTGGTAAGAAAAAAAAAAGCAAGGAACATTTGGTGTTTACAGTCCAGTAGGAAGTCTTTCAAAGAGAACGAAATATCTAATTAAGAAAATAGCACATCATATGGACAGTTTTTCAATACAGTTAGAGATACAAGTACACAGAAAGCAAAACATATTCAATTGTTTTATTCCAATTCTTCTGAAAGTCCTTTGTTTACTCCTCTACTGAGTACAGTTATAGCACCCGTTTAAAGAATACTTACTAATAAGTTGATAGGTTACTTAAATTTTTCGTCGTTAAATGGGCCAGGTTATAAAATTTCCGAGTTGACCAATCCACTGTAGAAAATAGCATGACAGCTAGGAGCCAGGTAATGGAAGTCAGCCAAGTTTGAGGGCCATACAGTGGTAGATCTGCATCATCTCCATCATCGTTACCACCACCGTCGTTCCTTGCCTGGTGCATCCTCTCCTGCTTCTGCTTCCAGCTCTCCATCCTCTCCTTCCACGCTACACTCCCGTAGCCATATGCGGCGAGATCCTTGGAAGGGTCCATAGACCTTGGTTGCACTGCAGGTCGCGCAAGACGTTAATTGATTGAAAATACTGCATTGTAGTATTAAGGACGCAAACATGGCAGTTGAATGGTAGCTGATGACGATCAGAACACACACCAGGAAGGTTGGGATCCGCATACGGAAGAGGGTGGATCCTCTTCCCCCCGCCACCCATGAAGGAGGGCACGAGTGCGTGCTGCTCCGGCGGGATGTCATCGACCTGGAAGCAGAAGCAGCAAGCAATTCAGTTCAGCACTGGGCAAAGCAAAAGGGGGAAGGGGAGCAATGCAATTTGCAGGCGGCGTGGACGGTTTACCATCTGTCCGTTGGTGAGGAGGGGGACATTGGGGATGGGCTGGAAGGGCTGCGGCACGCCGTCGAGGTCGGTGCCGCGGCCGTAGCTCATATGTGCGTGGAGCATGGACTCGGCGAGGTACTGCGAGTCATGCTTGTCGCTCCAGTTGAACTCGTTCTCCAGGTCGTCGACGCCGTCCTCCTCCTCGTCGCCGGGCACTCGCGCGCACCCTGCAAACAGCACAACACGAGGTCAGGACCGCTGAGTACGCGAGCGGCGGCGGGGAAGACGGGACGGGACGGGACGGGGGGGCGAGAATTGCGAATGCGGGGAGAAGGGAGGGGAACTTGCCCTTGAGGCGCTTGAAGCGGGTCTTGCACTGCGGGCAGTTCTGCGTGCCCTCGCGGCGCTCGTACTCGTAGCAGTCCCGGCAGATGGGGAAGG
>JAKNSH010355576.1:0-11312 GCA_027790015.1 Cymbopogon flexuosus
GTCGTGCTCCTGGGAGGGGCCCTGCTGGTCGTCGCCGCGGAGGTTGCGGAGCTCGTCGTCGCGGGAGGGCTTCAGCGCCGCCGGCATCTGGCTCGGCAGGTACGTCTGCGACAGCGTTTTCCCGGCGGCACAAAAGACAAAAAGATCAACCCAGGTTAGCGACTGACTGACTGTGCCTGACGGACGTTTAGAAAATAATAATCCAGGTTGATTGATCAAGACTATACTATACAGTAGATAAGCACACATGTTAACTGTTGATTTGCTTGAGTGACCATCATGGTCATGAGCATGACTTTTTGTCATGTCGAAAGTAAACTTGAGTGGATTGGCAGCATCAATCTTTACTTTAACCTTTTCTTTACGGTTAACTATTATCTCGCGGCGATCAGCGATAGGCCGGGAAACCAGGTTAGTTTGCTGTTGCTACAGTCACGTGAACTCACATGCCTGGCGCTCAGCGACAGTCAGAAGATTTTTCAGAAGATCATTCTAGCACTAGATTCTTCACCTACCGTAGCAGTTGCACTAATACCACTTGAATGAATTTTCTTCACCACACCCATGTCCTTTCCTGCCTATGTACTGTACGCCAATTGAATTGACGACATGGCGGCTACATTTTCTTAACACAATTACCACTAGTAGAAAGAAATCTATACACTTGATAATAAACAAACACATAAACCTATCGAGAATAACACAACTTGACACCGGAACAGATACGGCCAGGAGCTAGCTAGGAATGTCAATGGCGTCGCGGCGATCGACTTACATCGTTGGAGAAAAAGACGCGGTTGTAGCGGTACTTGCCGACGGGGTAGACCCATGAGTTTGCGACGAAGGTGACGGCGCCGCGGCCAGGGACGTCGTCGAGGGTGATGGTCTTGAGGAAGAACTCGGCGGCGTGGTTGTTCTTGACGATGATCGCCCTCGGCACGCCCAGCTTCTCCACCTCCCAGTCGAACGTCACGCCGAACTTGGACTCGCCGGTCGTCAGCGACGGCAGGCTCGTCAGCCACTGCTCCAGGTTCGCCTCCGCACCGACCCGCCCGCGGTTGCCGTTGTCTGCAGCAGAGCAAATAAAAAGCACGGTAGCCCATGCATGTGGGCGCGCGATGATGAGTCTCTCGATCGTACGTGTCGGGCATGCATGCACGCGCGTCGCGCCGAGGGAGAATACATGGAGTATACTAGTAGTAAATTATTGATAAAGAATCTAGTTCAAAGTAGAAATCATCGTCTCTGATATCTTCTTGCTACTGCTGTGTTCTTTTCTACTTTGTCACGAGCTAGCCAGCATCTGGTGCTCTGCACTGCACCCAAGCTAGAGCTTTGTTGTCTTTTTCTCGGTGTTTCTCTTTCGATTCTTTTGTTCTTTCCATGTGCCCTCAAAAAAAAAGATGACCGAGGACCGAGGCAAGGTAGCCGAACCAGCATAGCCGCCCAAACAGGGTGCTTGCTTGCTTTACATGTGCGGGGAAAATGCATGCACAAAAGGTTAGAGTAAGCGAGAATCCGATCGAGACGAGCTCGTTAGCTAGAGAGGAGATCGATCAGGGGAAGATCAGAGAGAGGTGCCGGCGGTGCGGTGTACTCACTGGCGTCGACGAGGGTGGAGCTGATGAGCTGGCAGGTGACCCCCTTGCCGAGGAACTCGGTGATGCCGTCGATGACGGTGGCGCCGAAGTCGTTGAGGTCGAGCACGTTCTTGCGCATGAGCACCACCGTGCCCTTGAGCCGCGCCTGCTTGTTCGCCCCCGTCAGCCCATCGATGATCCCGCTCAACATCTTCACCAAGTGCAACTAGCTGCTCTGCCCGCTCCCTGCCGCGCGCCTTTTATGTTTTTGCAGTGGTGTTGATGACTGACTGTGCTAGCTGTGAGGCTGTGGGACGCCGAGGCCGAGCCGGGGGAATTTATAGCGAGCGAGACGCGCGCGGGAACGGAGCGCGACGCGAGCACACCGCCGTGACGTGCCAGTGTGCGTCTGGCGCTGCGGGGACTAGACTGGCGGGCGGCAGTGAGCTACCGTACGTCGTGTGAGAGAACGTGATTAATGCGGTTTGATTATTGGGCGCCAGAGGGACGTGAATGTCGATCGAGTGGTGCAGGATGCGGCTGCGTGTCCCTGCGCCGTGGGCCGCTTCCGCTCGTCGCTTCGTCCCGCCGCGTAGCTTAGCATGCATGTAGCAACGCCCGCCGCAGCGGCTTAATTAGCTGGCCGTATCCGTATGGGGCCACCGGCCCCGACGGCGACGTGCCAGCACCGACTCGTGTTGCGCGTGCCAGAGTACAAAATCACACGAACGACTACGATCGGTGTGCGCGAGACGGGCTCGATCGCGCGCGGAAGCGGCCGGCCGGCAGCGGCAGGCCCCGTGTGTTGTGTGTGCGCAAGGGCAGGCGCGCCGGCCGGGGGCCGCGAGATCAGCAAAAGGCACGGCCGCTCCCCCACGCGCCGATTGAGGCACGCGGAGCGGGCGACGCACGCGTGCCGGTGCCTGGCAACTCAGACTTCGCGAGCGTCGGTACGACAATGCAGGGACAGAGCGAGCCGCCGGGATGGACTCGGCAGAGTATCGGGGAAACCAGCCAAGAGTAACCCAGCCACTACTACCCTCCACATGAATTAAACCTGATACAGACTTTCTATTTTGCCACCTATTTTCAGGAGACCTGTTTTCGAATGAACATTCACTGAAACAGTCCTCTTGTTTTATTTTCTGACAAATGCATGTTGCCCCTCTATGATCTTTATTTACCATCTACTATTTTACCAACAAAATGTAGTTTGTTTTTTTTGCATAATTCAAACAAGCATATATAGAGCTAACATAAAATTGTACACATCAAAAAGGGGAACTAAAGCACTATGCATGTCAAATACAACCACACCACAACACACCATGACGTGTCTAGAAATGCTCCACCAAATCATCACGAAGCCTCTCAAGCATGGTTCGGTCTTCAATTCTCATTATGTATACACAAGAACTCACTCAACAAAAGTGGATCACGTTGTTGACACTCCTTCAATCATCATGAGAGGATTTTTTTTTTAACTTTTAGAAACTCATCAGGTAGGTGGGCTCAAGGCCATCAACGGCTTTCAGCATTACTAATCGGTCCCGTTTCGTTGTCGATATGCATTTCTTTATGGCGCATGCTAGTGTAGCGATTTTAGCGTAGGCAGCACGTGATGCAACTGGTGATGCATGACTCCGACTCGACAAGGGCCCCGGGGTTATATAGCTCTCAATCTTCATTAGTGTCCTGTCCTCTTTATTATCATTGGCCCCGGCCCTTTGCATCGATCACGTATGCACATCATTACATGTACCAGTGCCACACGGTGAATCGGTGATGGTGGCAGTCTGGCAGATATTTCATAGGTCCACATGAATGATGCATGCATCCCACGCCCATCTTTTTATTTCCACCTATTTGGAAAAGGCAAAAAGCAATATGTACTATGACGAAAACAATTGGTTCTGAAAAAGCGACTTATGAGTATCTCTGTTTGATTGACAATCAAATTTTTAACCAAAAAACACACTCCGAAACTAAATCATCAAACACACCCTAAGTAGCTTGGAAAGGTTGATGTTGTTGTTGGTGGTGGTGGTGGTGTGTAAAACAGGTTGATGATTTGAACACTAGCAAGAGTGAAAGACAGCTTCATCGAGGATTCCCCGAGGATTTTAGCAGTACCAAATTATCTTACAAACAAGCAATTTCAGAAATGACATGTAAAACTTTCACCAGCCAATTGTCATACGGTACTGACTTCTGTTCTCAACGCCGATTCCATTTGGCAATTATTATCTACATATACATAAATCTTTTCATCAGACCAAAATCTGTACTTATACTTGCAACAATCCGGATTGAACAATATACACGTAAAACAATAACCATCATCAAGCACCAACGTCTTAACATATGCCTTTGATCTGAGTCTACTGCCCTGAGCGTTGCTGCTCCCACCTCAGGTCCTCGGAGTACTCCATCATGGCAGCCCTCGGATCACCTTCAGTAACAGATAAGTAGTACGCAGCAGTCCCATCGTCGACGTGCAGGCTCCGCCTCACCGACTCGAGAATCCTTTTGTTTCGCCTCTCTGCAGCAACAATGCTTGCCACGGATTCAGTTTTGCCACCTGGGCGTCCCTCGGGATAAAAGATTGCAACCTCTCTCTTGGCGTTATGGTCCATCTCAATGTAGCAGGTGCTGCCCATAAGGATTTCTGGGTTGCTGATCGGAATCAGAAGCCTCTCCCTCGAGTAGATGCCATGGTCACTCATCATGTTGTTGAATCGTTTGATATCTGTCACCTGCATGCAATTCAACAAGCATGAAATTGCAGTTTCATGAAGAATAGAAAAGACTGCTAGCATTTGCCAAGCTCCTTTGCAGAGAGGGTCCTTTATAGTAGATGACCTGTTGGACAACTTTTTGTAGTGTAAATGCTTTTTTATTGCAGTTGCATTAAGCATATGATTATGCTGAGTAATCATGCAGTAGTCACTAAATAAAAGGCCCATCCCTTCAATAGTGCAGTGCATCCAATAAACATTTTATTTTCAAAAAAGCTACCAAACCAATACAATCCTTGGCATAATCATGTTGTAAGCACTAAGCCATGAGACCATGATAATTTAAACACCAGTAGTGGATGAGCAAAAGGAGACTCATCTGCTTTTCGAACTTGATATCTATAATAATACATAAAGCTGATAAAAACATATTGAAGCACTATGTTAAGAATCTCTAGCCTCATCCAACACAAAACAGATCCTAACACTAGGATGCTAGGTTAGGATCTGTCCTGGCATCCTGTTCTTAGTCTTTATGAACACAAAATTTTTTTGATAATAAGAACTTATCCAAAACTTAACATCTGTATGAAGTCTGATCCTTCAACAGTAAAGTCAGACGCAGCAAGCTAAGTAGAATCCTACCTGATGTGAGCCTATAACCTGATGTGAGCCTATAACCATCTAAAACTCCGTTTGGATAGATATTTAAAAAACAGGGATAACCAAAAATACATTTAAAAAACAAAAATGATTCCTGCCTGTTTTTTTAGAGACCAACTCCAGTACCTCATTGTTCTGCGCCGTGTACTTTGTTTTTCTTTCATGAGTAATATCCACCGCCGGCCCCTAAACTTGGCAGGCAGTGTCATCGCGGTCCAGGAACTTTCAAAACGTTATTTCCACATGCACGAACTTGTCCCGAGCGGCACCTCAGGTCCAAACGGGTCCGAGCGGACCCGAACTAAAAAGCAAGCGACGCGGCCGATTCGACTGGCCCTCTCCGCTATTCGAGTCTGCACGGCTCGTGGGGTTTCTCGCACGGCCATCCCGGCGGCGTGGGGAAGCGGGCGTCTCGTTGGCTTGCAGCAGGCTGGAGTGCGACGAGAAGGCTGGCCGCCGAGGTCCGTCACCGCGGCAAGCGATGGCGCCGACGCTGCGACGAAAGGGCGATCCTCCTCCGGTGTATGGTGAGTTAATCACGCATCCAAAATGATTCTGCGTTTTGTTGTTGCAACTGATCCTTAGGTTTAATCAATATTTTGATAAGAGATAAAAATTGGATTTTGGGGATTAGGTTTTTGGTTTATGGTGTCGATTGGTTCAGGATTAGGGTTTTCTTCTGGTTTAGGTTTGTGATTAATGAGTTTGCTCAGAGTAGGGAATCGATTCACGTTACTGATATTTTGTTGTATGGCCAAATTGTGCATTGTAGGTGTGAGTGGTCAGGAGTTTACTATTGAAGTGCATCATGGTGGGTTTCTATTTGGATCTGGACATACAAAGTCATATGCGAATGAAAAGATTTCGTGGTTTGATCATTGTGAAGTAGAAACTTGGTCCTCATTGTGGTTTGATGACATTGCTAAGCAGCTTGGATACACAGAGTCGACTACTTTTGAGGTGCATTGGTTGTTGCCTGGGAAGACATTAGTGGATGGGTTGAGGATAATCTGTACTGATTCAGATACTAACGCAATGTGCTCAGTGGTAGACAGGGTGCAAAACCTAGTATTATATTTTCATCATCATGACATTTTGGTTAAAGGTGAAAGGTTACATGAGTTCTATGAAGGGCTGCCAAATTTGAACAATCTTCAGTCAGAAGAATTTGGGGAAGGAAGGAAAGAGGACAGTGAGGGTTCTGAATTTGTGGACAGTGAGTATGAGGTTGAGGAGGGTGATGGGGACCTTCCTGAACGAATTGTTGAAGAGGAACAGGACAAGCAACAGAAGGTTTCAAAGTCAAAGAAGGCAAGGGGCAGCAGGCTTAAGGGTGACAGGACAATAGCAACACCTCATGATGTGGGAGAGTTGTCTAGTGAAGAAGATCTTGAACTCCCTGCTGAAGAAATAGAGGGTGAAGTCAATATGAAGTTTGATACCTTCAGAGATGAGGACATGAACAATCCCACATTCAAAGTTGGTATGATGTTTGATTGTGTTGAGACACTCAGAGCTGCCATAACTGAGTATAGTCTGAAGCAGAGGGTTGACATCAAGCTTGCAAGGAACGAGAAGGAGAGGTACAGGGCACATTGCAATGAGGGTTGCCCTTGGAATTTGTCCGCATCATTTGATAAAAGAGTTAAGGCAATTTTAGTGAAGACTTATTGTGGATTTCACAACTGTCAGAAAGAATGGAATTTGAAAAGATGTACTGCAAATTGGCTTGCTGAAAAATATTTAAGAGTCATTCAGAGCAAATGATAAGATGTCTATTGCTAACTTTAGCAAGACAGTTCAAAAGGAATGGAACTTGACACCATCTAGGACCAAGCTGGCAAGAGCGAGGAGGCTAGCCATGAAGAAAGTACATGGAGAAGAGGGTGAGCAGTATAATAAACTTTGGGATTATGGGAATGAAATTAGAAGAAGTAATCCACTAAGCTCTTTTTTCCTTAACTTGGATAATGGATACTTTAGTACATGCTACATGAGCTTGGCTGCATGTAAGAGAGGATTTTTAGCAGGCTGCAGACCATTGATTTGTTTGGATGGATGCCATATCAAGACCAAATTTGGTGGGCAGATCTTGACTGCAGTTGGCATTGACCCTAATGACTGCATATACCCAATTGCTATTGCTGTGGTTGAGGTTGAGTCCAAGGCGACATGGAAATGGTTCCTGCAGACCTTGAAAGAGGACTTGGGGATTGTTAATACTTATCCTTGGACAGTGATGACAGACAAACAAAAGGTATGTTAATTTCTATTCAAGTCATTACATATCGTGTTCTTATATTACAACCACTAACTAATTTGTGATTCTCTGACTCCCAGGGGCTGATCCCAGCTGTTCAGGATATATTTCCTGAGTCCGAGCACCGTTTCTGCGTGAGGCATTTATATTCTAACTTCAGAGACACTGGATTCAAGGGTGAAATACTAAAAAATCAACTGTGGACATGTGCAAGGGCTAGTACAGAACAGAAGTGGAAGTATCACATGGAGAAGATGAAGGCACTGAACTCAGCTGCATTTACATGGTTGGAAAAGATGGCACCTAACACATGGGTAAGGGCATTCTTTGCTGAATTCCCAAAATGTGATATTTTGTTGAACAATAGTTGCGAAGTGTTCAACAACTACATTCTAGAAGCTAGGGAAATGCCTATCTTGAGTATGTTTGAGAAGATTAAGCAACAATTAATGATTAGGTTCTGTAGTAAGCAAGAAGAGTGCAAAAACTTTGTTGGCCCTATCTGTCCTAAGATTCGACAAAAAGTCCTTAAAAATTCAGAGTTTGCCAATATTTGCTATGCACTGCCATCAGGACAGGGAGTGTTTCAAGTTTTAGAGAGGGAATTTCAATACATTGTTGACCTCCGAGCCAAATCATGTGAATGTAGGAAATGGAACATAACAGGAATTCCTTGTAGGCATGCCATATCATGTTTAAGGCGTGAGAGGATACCTGTTGAGTCTGTTGTCCATGAATGCTATTCAATTCAGACATTTAACAAAGCATACGAGTCCAGCATCATGCCTTGCAGAGATAAGATGACTTGGGAAAAGGTCAATGGTCCTCCAGTCCTACCACCTAAATATGAAAAGAAAGTAGGAAGGCCAGCAAGGTGCAGGAAGAAGGACCCTCATGAAATCCAAGGACCAAATGGCCCTAAATTATCAAAACATGGGGTGACCATGACTTGTGGGTACTGCAGGGGTGAGAACCACAATTCCAGGGGTTGCCCCCTTAAGAAGATGGGGATAAGACCAGAGGATTATGTCCCTGATGAGGTACCTTTGCAACAAACTGCTCCTCACAATTGTACACAAGAATCGTCTCAGTGTGTCTCACAAGATGCTCCTCTGAGTTCTCAGTTTGTCTCACAAGATGCTCCTCTGAGTTCTCAGCTTGTCTCACAAGATGCTTCTCAGAGTTTGCAGTTTGTCTCACAAGAAGCTCCTCAAAGTTCACAGACTGATCAGTACTTCTCCCAAACACTTGAACCTATGGGAATGATGGCACATCTCAGCTCAACAATGCTCTTGCAGATGCTAGAACAGATAATACTATTTTTGGTCTCTAGAAACAATTTAGCTATTTTTGCTCCCTAAAATTGATACCTTTTTCAGGGATCAAAGACAGCAGCATACTTTGCCCAGACTTCAACTCCATTACCAGAGTCTGCCTTCATCAGTTCCAACACAACAATGCCTCGGCCGGCTGTACTGACGACGGCTACCAAGGAAGGTAAAGCTGCTACAAGGAAGAGGAAACCAGCAACGAAGAAGGAAGCACCTGGGAAGAAGAAAAATGATCCTGGAAAGTGAAATGCAGAGAAACTTCTGCTCATCTTTTGCTCTTTTGTGAATGACGCAGAAGAATTCTACTTATACATATTTAGGCTACCGAGCTGTCAAAACTATGGATAAGACTTGCTAGTTAGTGACGGATGCATGTAATGCTCATCTTTTGCTCTTTTGTGAATGACACAAGAACCGTTTCTGGTACTGTCATCGACGATGGTGCTCAGTAGTGAACTATGTAAGGAGATATTCCAGTGATACTAGAAAGTTGGCATTTTCTGCTAATTTGTTCAAGTGAATTAACGCACCACTCAGATAATTTGTCTGGGCACATAACCATGCTGATGCACTTTTAATATTACTCATCAGCCTATCGTGACAGACTCAGATGGTGGACTCGCCCGAGAGCATGTAGATTAGGCAGCAGCAGCTCATTCCGGGTCCGCTCGGAGCCGTTTGGGACCCGTTTGGACCTCGGGTGCTGCCCTGGACAAGTTTGTGTACGTGAAAATGACATTTTGAAACTTCGTGGACCGGGATGACACCGCCGGCCAAGTTTAGGAGCCGGTTGTGAATTTTACTCTTCTTTCATCTTACATCATGTGCTTAACAAAGCACCATAATCCATACTACTTCCCTAATGTCTAATCAATTGTTAAATTGGAAGAAAAGTGATCTTGTGCTATGTGATGGTGTCAGAGAATACTTGTTTTAATTTACAAAACCCAAACAAATTAATCCATAACCTACCTAACTGGCAACCTAAAATCAATTCCTAAAAATCCTAAAAAAAAAATCTTTTTTTGTGAAAACAATCAAACATACACATAATCAATGAGTCCAAACAACCACCCAAGTGACTACCAGAAACTCATGACACTAGCTTCAAACACATAAGTTCAGTTCTTAGTAGTTACAGTAGTGATGTACAACCCACAGGAAGAAAGCTTTCTTAATCTAATAAAATGCTATAGTAAATATACCAGAGTAATGACATTTCATTGAGAGACTAAAAAGCCACCACCTTCAACACTAAAGAGTAATTGCAAGCACCCAGAAACCCAGCGGTGAGCAAAGGACTCCTTACAGACACAATGACAATACTCGATCTCTCTCCCTCTCTCTCTATCTCTCTCACTTTCCTCCGGTCCCTACTCAACAACACCACTAACAATGACATAGCAAACTTCCCGTGCTCTAACCCCATTGCTTCATTCCTTCCAATGAATCATGGCTATGTTTATCTGCTGCAGAAAACTCCCGACCACTACTGCCATATCATCAAATCCAAATTGGAGCACCTCTTCATTTACTTCAAAGAGCAAAAGTGCAGCATGAAAAACAATGTAATCTACACAAGTACTAAGCTACACTAGTGTAAAGGCATCAAAATGACAGATCCCAAACTACATAGATGCACTATCTTCTTTCCAAACTATAGTTAGCTTCAGCCTCAGCCTTGTCCTGAGTCAACCTTCTAAAGTTTGACCGAGCTGATAGAAAAATGCATCGACATCTATATACATGAAATATGTGTTTTAACTCTTCATGGTGCATTCATTTAAACTTGTGGATGTTGGTTTATTAACTAATTTTGACTCAAGATAGGGCTAAAGGGAACTATAATTTGGAACAAACAACAAAGGAGTACTCCATTTTTTTGGATGAGATCTCTTGATTCATCATAAGTTGGCAGATGTTCTTACACGCTTTGCGCCTACCTGTGAATTATTAACAGTTTGTTCATTTCCTTCTCCTTCTAGGATACTTGTTCAACAACCACTGATGACCAACTGGTGATTAAATTTTGGGCTTTTGACTAGCTCCATCTTTCCTATGATGACAAGAACGAGCCTCACATCCCTGATGTGGAAGTACCCCAGATTATCTACTCTTATTTTCATATACCCTCTCTAAGGTTCAGTACGAATTAATGCTGCGACGGAGTACATACAAGTGATCATATCTTAATGCATATGATCTGCTGCCACAGAAAATTTAGGGGCGATCAAAAGCAGATTCATGTGAGGATTATAGGCGCTTCGACAAGTTGCATATCCCCTGAGGAAACAATAGGTCGACCGCCACATCGTTGGAACATAGAGCGCGCACGATACAGAGCACGCACCTGCACGGAGTACTTGAGAGCGACGCCGGGGACGGTATCCCCGCGGCGGACGGCATGCGACAGCGCGAATCTCCCGAGGGAGGCGGTCCGCCAGAACGCCCCCGTCGCCGGCTCGCCGACGACGCGCCGCACGCCCCAGGGCGCGCAGAAGGCGGCCTCGACCACGGCGCGGTCGGAGGCGACCGCGCGCCACGCGCGGCAGACGCAGGCGGACCGCGCGAGGTCGACCGGCGGCAGCCTCTGCAGCACGGCGCGAAGCAGGTCCGCCGGGAGGCGCGCGCCGATCGCGCCCGCGGCCGGATCGGGCTCGGGGCTCGGCGGATCGGCCGGGGAGGAGGCGCCGTCGCCTACGGCGCGCGAGTCCATGGCTTTGGGAGACTCGTGATGTGG
>JAKNSH010355628.1:0-10964 GCA_027790015.1 Cymbopogon flexuosus
CCATTATCCAAACACCACCTCAGTCAGCTTGCCTCCTAGCAGCAGTAGGCTTAGGACGGACGGCCGCACGCCATTGAGCTTCAGAGGTTGGCTATGGCGGTAGGAGCAAGGGCAGCTGGGGAGCTGAGGTTCCCAACGGCGGTCTGCCCACGCTCGTGCATGCTCCCTCGGGTCACGGTCCCACGCAGCGGTCTCCGGGCAGTCGGTACGCGTGTGTGCACTTCTCCCTAACCATGGCTTGTTTAATCTGGCAGCACGGCTTAAGTTAGCAAGAAAATAGACCGCCAGACTGTTTGTTGTTGGTACCGATGTGTGGATGATTCTAGGCAGCGAACTTCCTAGTTTCATTTCGCCGGATGTGCTTGGCCATTTTGGTTCCGCTATCCTCCAGCGCGTATGCAGAATTGGGCATGATTAGGCTGTCGTCCTTTGTCATGTGAGCGAGCCTCCAAGAATTTAGGGTGCCACTCTTTGTAGAGCTGAGGCCGACCACTCGGTTTAGCTTACCTCGCCTTCACTCATTTAGTCAGCGTGTGTGGATGAGTGGAATATTAACAGAAAAAAGAGGCACTCTCAAAGTCTGACAGCAAGCTCACTTGACCATCTGGACTTGTAGTCAGTATGGTTCTTCAGGCGTCCACATACGTCAAATTTCCAAAAACATTTGTTAATGGAACATTCCATGTGCAGATTTCAAGGCGTGTAGGCTTGATAGCTAGGGTCCTCACTTAGTCATCCCTTTGGTCACGGCTAACAACATTTACCACGTTGCTGCTTCCTATGGTGCCATTTGAAAGTGTATCCACTTCAAGTCTTGCTTGTTGATGTTGATTCCATGTTTCCCTGCTGACTTCTTGTCACCTCTGATAGGCCCATGCAGAGCACGCATGTGCCTTATTTTCCAGCAGTATTAAAGTTAATGTGATCACTGAAGAAATGTTGACAGTTCATTGCATCAGTTCCAGTTTGATGCCCACTTCTTTTTCATAACAATACTTCACATAGATATGTTTGAGTCGGCAATGACAGCTCTCTCACATTTCATTGGAGAATTGCTGCAATCGATCGACACTGAATTACATTGTGTTGTGGACTAGTTGTGACTTGCCTTGGGTCATTCAACTAGTAAACAATGAAATTAGTACATTAGGTTGATAGTGTGCATATCATCATGACGTTGCTGTGTTCGTCAAAGGATTCTACAAGTTTGAAGTACACTGCAAAAGAGCTTAGGCAAGAGTAACTGATGTGCTGTAACAATTTCTGTTTTGTCCTGTATATATACAATCCAATCGAACTAGTCAAACAGTTGGACTTAGTTAGCTAACAGTTTTAGTTAGGTTAGCTATTTGGAATTTGTTTTGAATCGTTGCATGCTAAGATTCAGTCAGACAAGGATTGATGAGAACAGTTTTAATTTTGGTAACTTAAATCTTAGAAATTATTGAATTGTTGCATACAAAGATCCAGTCTACACTTTGTGGTCCTGACAACATAACTGAAAGAATTGATGGGATCCAGTCTATATTCTGTTTTGAAATGTTGATGCAATTAGATAAAGTGATGATTGCGACCAACTGAAAAGAAATTTCTTTTGCAAGCATGGGATTCAGGTTGGATTTCAACCTCCATTGAGTGATGGAACATCTCCAAGTCATGACATTTTACATCAGTGCATTTCAAGATATGGGTTTTTTCAAATCTTGTTAGTCACTTTCTTTGGCCTTCTCGTGTTATTTTCAGTGTCCTGTGTTTCTCAGTATATAGGTTTCGTCTGAGGACTTCTACCATGCTGCTGCCACGTGTAGTGCATATAACTATGCATCCATTTTAAGTTTTCCATGTTGATAGTGATCACATATGACCTGGCAGCTGGCAGGCTTCTTGGCACTATGTGCTTTGTTTCATTCAGAAGTCAGAATGCCCATGTGCTTTATTTGCAGCAATATTGAAAGTTACTGCACTTGTGGAAGAAATGTAGACACTATTGTCTGTTTGTTGCATCAGTGCATCACTACGAATTTATTGGACATTTTTTTTCCTAACGAAATCTCCTCATGGACATGTTCCAGTTGGGAAGGACAATAACTCTCCCTGTTGACCACTTCTAACAATTTTTCTACATGGATATGTTCCTGCTGAGTTTGAAGTACATTGTATATGAGCAAGTCTCCAAAAGATACTAGCTGTGCTGTCACAATCCTAGTATTAAACATTCTATAATTCTGCTCAAATATTTGAACAGCAGAATTTAGTTATCGAACAGTTTCTGCTCAAGAAATTGGATAGTACAAACTGAATGATAACAGGCGAGAAACTATTGACAAGCCTTGTACTTGCTTCATTGTTCACCTGTTTACACAATATCTATTTTCACAAACAGCAGCAACTAATATTTCTGCAGTTCCCAGGAGGAATGTGCTGTCGACAATGCTCTCCACTTCGACAATCCTGCTCTTGGGTCCGAGACAGATCACCTTAGCAGAGACAACTGGTGGCGCATTCAGGGAGTACATCGACATATTTGATGGCTACACCTTCCTGTACCCAAAAAGCTGGATCCAGGTCCGGGGAGCTGGTGCGGACATATTCTTCAGAGACCCCTTCGTCCTCGATGAGAACATGTCGGTCGAGATATCGTCGCCTTCGTCGTCCAAGTACACGAGCGTCGAGGACCTCGGCCCTCCGGAGAAGGCTGCAGAGAAGGTTCTCAAGCAGTACCTGACGGAGTTCATGTCCACCAGGCTGGGCGTTCGGCGCGAATCCAACGTCCTGTCAGCGGTGTCCAAGGTCGCTGACGATGGCAAGCTCTACTACGAAGTTGAGGTGAGATGAAACAGATAGAGCTGCTGCAAATTTCGTTTGAGATTCAGAGAAACGAGCTTCAGAGTGAACATATGGCTTAGGCTGTACAGATCAGAATCTGAATTCGATGTGTGTGCTTGTTGTTTTACTTCAGGTGAACATAAAATCCTATGCGAGCAACAACGAGCTGGCGGTGATGCCACAGGACAGGGTGCAGAGCCTGGAGTGGGACCGCCGATACCTGTCAGTGCTCGGTGTAGAGAACAAGCGGCTCTATGAGCTCCGGCTGCAGACGCCGGAGCAGGTATTCATGGAGGAAGAGGACGACCTCAGGAGAGTCATGGACTCCTTCAGGGTCATCAAGACGGCGTAGCTAAATATCACAGAAGAGTCATTGACTCTTTCACAAGACGGCGTAGCTAAATATGGCAATGGTTGTCTATTGTAGAGTGCAGATGTTTTTTGTATAGCTGATGCAATACCTTTGTTTACCTTTTGTACTGGCCGAGATGTTAATATTCAATGAACCTTTTCTCCAAAAAGTTGCAAAGTCTAATCAGTTTCCATTCATGAATAGCCAGTTGCAAATGAAATTTATGTGCGGAATTTCATATAGAACCAATCAGCTGCATATGAAATCTATGCTGTTTTCATACTATTAAGGTGTCTATATAAGAAGTTCAATAGTGTCATTGTATCATAATCGTGCAACTTGGGTCCTACGTGCCTGCTGCTGCCTCCGTTGCATTGCATCCTGGCCTCACCAGTAAGACGCCAAAGGATGTTTACACTTTATAGAAGCATCAAATGTACTCCCTGCTCGAGGCTGCTACCTTCAAATGTGCCTCGAGTGACAAAACATAACATCTACATACTTTCTGCAAAGGCAAAGCTTCACTTCCCACGAATCAGGATGGATCAAAACTTCAGTTCTTCGGGCACCACTTTCACATTATTTTTGTTTTGCAGACTTCTTCCCCTTCTGCTTCTGTTTCTGCTTCAATTGAGTGAGGCCAGGCGCTGTGATCTTGGCATTCCCGACAATTGCAGCCACCAGCTCAGGGTCTGTGCATGCTTTCATGAGCTCTTTCTCACGGTTGGTAGCATCAGGTGTGTGCAGGAACAAGCTCATAGCAGTTTTGGCAGCTGAAACCAACATAGGTGAGCATCAGGACAACTGATATACCAGGAGGGAAATGAAACAAAGGGTGAAGCTAATAAACATTTTTTGTTGTTTGATTATCCTGACATGATAAAAGAACATACCTTTCCCTTTCTTTGCAGTGCCTGGGGTAATCTTTACACGATATTTGTATGTCTGCAATGCATTGTAAGGGGCACACATAGGTACAGCATATAGCAAAATATCACTTGGTAGTGGGTTTCCAGTTAAGTAGTCCAAATCAATCAACTTTTCTTTCTCTTCATCACCAATTTCTTGAACATCGTCTTCATCCATGGGACTGTTGCCACCAGCAGGAGCAGTATTGGTGCCAACGTCTCTGCCTCTACTGCCATCATTTCGGTCCACCTCAGATGTGCTTTCTGGGCAATCACGAGAAAGATGTCCAGCCTTTTTGCATTTATAGCATATTTTTGACGAGTCATCTTCACCTGGAAGAGTACAGGGTGTAAATGTTTTGAACTGTCAAACATGAAAAAAAAAATGTATTTCACAGTTCACACTAAAACTTTCATTTCCCAGTTCAACATGGGAGGACATTATTCAGCAAGCTAACATTATTCTATTTCAAATAAAAGAAAGTCAACTATCAAATCAAAATACTAATCAACAGAACATTCTGGCAAAATTGCCATTGTACAGAATAGGAAGAACAAAGGGCGGTAATCACTATCCACGCAAGGAGCTACCACATATCACAAATAGAAGCCTGAAAATGAGAGGAAAATGTCAAAGTACCAGCTGATGGTTTTGATTCTTTAACAGAGGTTTCTTCATCTTGTGAAGGTTTGTCCTTCCGTGATGCTTTCCCAGATGACTAGCATGACAGGTACAAGGGAAAATGTTAAAAGTTGCAGCACGAAAGGGAAAGGACAATAAACAATAAAATAGGAAAGAAGATAAATGGTGTTACTACCGCAAGCAATGCCATGCGGATCTCCCTTTCTTCTTCATCCTGCTCTGCATATTTCTCTTTAATCTTCTTAAGCTTCCCTTTCTGTCCACGGCTTACTTTAGCATTAGCAGCCTGAGTGCTTCCCTTGCCCTTTTCTTGTTGTGAATTACCTGGTTGGCTTAATTTAGAACCAGAAGCCTTTGTGTTTGCCTTTCCTTTTTCTTGCTGTGAAGTACCTGGCAGACTTGCTTTAGAATCAGTAGCCTTTGTGTCTGCCTTTCCCTTTTCTTGCTTTGAAGTACCTGGTGCTTCTACAGCTTCACCATTTTGAGAATCACTAGCAGTTTCACCATTAACTTGGCCCTTCTTCAATTTTCTTCTCTCTGCTTTTGATATGTATGGTTTGTCTCTTATAGTTGGCCTTTTCACTTCAAGATCATCGTCATCTTCTGCATCTGCTAAACTTGAAGGGATGCTGGTGAGCAAAGAGCTTTTACCTGACACCTTTGCAGGGCCAAGGCGAAGAGTCTTATCTAGCAGATCATCAAGTTGAGATGAAACAGAAGCTTCAACTGTTTCTTCCTTAGAAATGGAACTTCCATTGTCCAAGGTTTCCTCGGCTTGGATTTCAGGAAGAAGCTCAGGTGAGTTGGCAGTACCAATATTGCTAGACAGATCAGGAAGCTGAATATCATTATTTTGTTGAATGTTTGTAGTTTGCCCGCTTGATTCATCTTCACGAGTTTCTTTGTCCGCACCTTCATCACTACCAATTTCTTCATCAGATTCAGGGTTACTTTGCTTCTTGCGAGACTCTGCTTCCATTTCTTGGAGGGCCTCGTCTTCACCCCTAACCCTCCTTTCATTCAGATGAGATGCCAAGGAGCTCTCATCCAAACGGAAGAGTATACCAAAGCCCATAACAAGGGGGTGAGGCGGAAGAAAATTTTTCTTGCCACGGATCATAAAACTACCAACAGTAAGGTACTCGCCAGTAGGAGCTGTCTTGCTAACTTGATGTGGATACACCCACCAAGCACTTGTAACAATTTTTGAATCCCATGCTTTGCTGTGGCAAACCTGAAGTAAGGACATGATCATATGAGCACTGACATTTTAAAGGTATTGTCCTAAATGTTTAGAAATAAACTCACAGTGAAGCATCCTGCTTGGTTTAATGTTAGCGGTGGAATAGGAGTGTCAGGTTTGTGATTCTTGATTATAGTACTGGAAGCTCCATGTAACTCAGCATGCACATACCTATTCAAGACTCAAAATCAATCCGTTGATTCTATGACAAATTCATGGAAGAGAATGAACATATACAGCAATACAAAACTTATGAGGCATTACAGTGGACGTTACATTATTTTCAAGGATATATTGTAAAAATATGACAGATTGTGAAAAAACAAATGCATTAACATCATTGATAATATGAAAAGAAGACTTTACAAAAATCCAGAGATACTACCTATATGATCAACCCAAATATTTTTGTTCTTACTGAAAGTTCAAAGTTAAAAGTAATTTTTAAAAATTACACTCTTGACTGCATGCTTACTGTAGAAAATATATGTCAGCACACCTTATCAATAACATTGAAGGACTTCTTATAACATTGAAGGACTTCTTGTAACACACCCGCATAGTTTTACTTTGCAAATATATAATATTTTATATGCACCTTCATATATTAAGATTGTAAATAAACTGGAAGCATTCTAAAACAGGAATAAGGGTACTTACAGATCTCCTTTGGACATATAACGCTTCACAATCAACTCGTTTTGTTGAGCATCTCGGCCACTGATAATCAAGTAGTTTTCACTGCTGATGAACCAATTGAATTTCTCAAACCAGTGAACTTTGCGCATATGAGTGATTGCAGCTACGGTTTTTTCCTACAGGTGTCCAGGTATAAAAGTTATGTCACCATCCAAACAAACCAAAAGACAAAATAGTTGCTTCCAAAGGCAGGTATGCCTTTCATTTAATAATCAGCCATTCTTATGAACTATGCCTCTGCTATCTGGGATGAAAACCAACTGAATATTGTTGGTTTTTTTCTAACAGTAACATATAGGAATAAGGCTTTTTGTGCAGGACCCACAAAAGTCCGAAACTTAACAGGAACCAACTATCAACAATCAATTTTTGTGTTGCAGTACAAGTCTACGTCTATGTTATAAAAAAGTACCTGAGCAAGCTGAAGGCGTGTCTTCTTCTCAGCTGCTTTAAACGCTTTCTCATGAGCTGTGATAGTCTTCTCTTGTTTACTTTCCTGTTTCTTCTTCATTTCATACCACCGTCTTGCATTTGCATGTGCAGAAAGTGCTATATCAACCTCTACCTACAGGAATAAAAAAGCCTCAAGTTGATAAGAAAACAATGTGACGATAATGATATTTAACTATTGAAATATAGTAGTATATGTACATGTAAAAAGACCAAAAATGTATCAAGAGTTTATGGGTCAGCATAAATAAAATCATGAAAAGTAGTAAAGTACTATAGCACCATGGAAATGTGGGCTTGTGGCCTGTGGGTGACTGGGTGTACCAGGAATACTATGTCACATGTAACTAGCAGTAGTCATCTTGTTGAACACAGGTGAGATCCAAACATTTTTTTTTTTTCTGATGAAACATAGTTTTCTTCTTTGTCAAACATTTTTCCTACCTAGAGAACATTTTTTTTCTTCTAATAATGCAATCCCTTCTCGGTGGAATAAAAATTTTCCCCAACTGGAACAACTTTTATCCTTCTGTTCCATCAAAGGAAAAAAAATGTTCCAGCAGCAGCAGAAGAAAAAAAATGTTAGGATCTCAGCATAGGTGTGCAACAAGATGAGTTCCACTCACATATGCGACATATAACATCCCGTGATAGGGGTGCTGTTTGATCAGGTACCTTACATGGTTCTCTTTGAAATAAAAAGGTAAACAAGTTTTGACTCAACAAAGCAGACTGGGGAAATAAACATACATAGTTACACACGGTATGCACAACACATGACTAGATCTCTTCCCAGAAACGTCAGATCCAAAGAACCATAAATTAGAAAGTGCCAACACAATTCCATATGGTTGACAAATAGAATATCTTTCCATGTTATAGAGTGAGCATGGAGGAAACCTATGCATCTGTGTAACATACCTTCTCCACCGGTGCAGTTTTTTCATCCTCATCCATGTCATCAAGGTTATTGCTCAAGAGTAGAGTGATACAATTTCTTTCAAAATTTAGTTTATCGATAAGGCCTGCTACTGGGTTTCCAGCCTTTCTTTCCTCTTTAATCATGCGAGTAAGAGCTTCCCAACTCATTTCATTTGCAAGAGAAACACGCACAGCCAAAATTGCTGCATCTACATCCTCCAAATTGTATTCAATTAGTTCGGCCATTTTGACACAATGGTCCACTTCCTTCCTCAATGTATGCACACGATTCTCCTGCATGGCAGAACAGAAGAATGGACTATCACATCTCCCAATATATGCAACATAACCTCCAATGGGAAAAGAAATACTATGAGAAATGCAATAGCTGAATTGCGTATGTGCATTAAAAGTGAGGTGAGAATATGAGATACCTGATCCAATTTTATTTTATTCAGTCTCTGAGCTGCAGATTCCTCTTTTGCTTTCTGCTGTTGATTCACCTTTTGACTTTCTATTTTGCTGTAGAACTCATCTAGTGCAGCATCAAATGTCGCAAATTCATTATATTCCCTTGACTTGAATTGATTCAGCAGAATAGGGCAATATTCATCATATATCTGCATACAGGAACCCCAAACAGTTAACTATCAAGACATGAAATCAAGCAGATGGTACGTGCAAGTGCAAGTGCAAGTGCAAGTGCCCAATAATAAACAAGCATATATCATACTGTGGGTAACAAACATTTGTTGTGCAGAAAACAAAAATGTAAATCTGCTCACTCAATTCCACAACAGTAATAAACCAAGCAAGGAACAAATTATACATACCATATCATATTGTGGGTAACAAACATTTCTTGTGAATAAAACAAAAATGTAATTATGCTCCCTCAATTCCACAACAGGAATAAACCAAGCAAGGAACAAATTATGCAAACCTTATGATTAGTCGAAACCTCTTCTGAGGGTGTGAGGTTCTTCTTTGTGGTCATCTTATTCTGCATGAGAATATAACCCTCAGGAATTCTTTGGCCAGATATAATATCTACAAGCCAGTCCTCAAACCTTGTAATAGATTCCATTAGAGCCTGAACAGTGCTTTCATCGATAGTGCTCTCTGGATCTTTCCCAACCTTTGTTGTTGGAACCAAACCAGCATCCAATATGATATGCTCTACTAGTGCAGGGCTATAAGCCAGTGCCTCCCCAACAATTGTTTTCAGAGTAGATTTATTGGATTGGGCACCATTATTTGCGTTGGCATTTGAACCAGATTGCTTAGCTTTTGCAGCAGCCTTCTTTTCTTTTCTACTCAATGATTTTTCAGGTATTTCAGTTACCAACACTTCATCATTGGTGGATTGAGAAGGTTCCTGAGCATCAGTTGATCCAGATGTAATTTCCTCTTTACCATCAGCCTTATCAGGCATCGTCAACATGTCCTTTAATTTTGCAAAGTCAGTCCTGCCAAAAATACGGCAAGCTTCTACTGGATAGCGATGACGTGACATGATGGCCAATCCTTTGTTGTCATCTCTGCAATCCATACAATAGAAAATGAATACAATGAACACAGTATATATGAAAGAAAAGTAAAGAGCATTCTTGCATTGCATGTTAACTCTGATATTTTCTCGTCCTTAGTCAATAATGCTGAAGCAATGATAGTACATACTAAGTACAACTTATCAATCAGGTAACAACCTGTGAGAACGTAGCAGTGTCATCACTGTGTATTCTGAATCTGTGAGAATAATGTTTCCTTGTGCATACAGCTCCAGGATTATGAAATGTGCATTACTGCCAAGCCCAAATTGGAAAAGGATAATCTGCACAAAGAGAAAAAATAGGCTCAATTATATGGCCAACAGACAACAATACAAAGCTGCTGACGTTAAATGTTTATCTGAGAGGGAACAAAATTGGAGCAATACCCTGTCATATCCGAGCATATGGACATCTTCAAGTCTCTTGTTACGAATGTGCTTTCGTAGTTTCAAAGTGAAACCGGAAGGGGTGGTGCTCTTGTCGCTGCGGAAATGCATACACACAAGGGTTTAGACATTAATGTTCCAGAACAGGCTGATAAAGCAAACATCAATTAGGACAGTGAGCAGAATCTCACCGGACGTATTGGGTGGTGTGGAACCTGACACCGCTCTCCATGAGCAATAAGACCTTCTCGCTTTCCCCTGATTCAGTAATCCCACTGCTGTTCATCAGCTTGAAAAGGTATGTCTGTCCAAGTGCAAAAAAGATGTTACTGAAATTACATGTGTACTCGCATTTTCATCATATATAGGCAATTAGGCATATAGTAATACGCGATTATGTTGTGTGAGAATGCTGAGAACAATGTGATCTGTTTGCCATGACCAACTGGTGATACAATGCTTTTATTAATGGTCCAAGGAAATCAGGCATCTAAGCCTCATTCAGAACTCAGAACAGCAAGAATGGCAAGAAACACCTGGTGGATCCTCACAAAATGCTATTGAAGTGACGTGCAAGGATATTGTATCCCACAAAACTGACCCTAAAATGTGCATCAAGAGCCTTTTTTTTTTGAGAAAGGGACTGGATTTCATTATATCAAAACCCCTTTTACAACTGAGACCTCAACATAAAATAAAATTACATTGAAGCACACCACTAGGTCCCTATACTTCATCTTCCTCGCATCCATCTGCATACACCTCTTCAGGAAGCTCCATCGCGACCATTGAAGTACATCACATCTAGACTCGAGAACCACAGTCCCAACCAACAGAAGATTCCACAAAAGTGGAGACCGCAAAAGAGGCGCGGTATGCTCAACCACTGTAGGGAGTAAAGGGCGCCGATAGCACATCGTCCATGTCTTCTGAAGGCTGAACTGAACATAGGATCCGACGTTGCTAGCCTCACCACCAGCAAC
>JAKNSH010355771.1:0-14092 GCA_027790015.1 Cymbopogon flexuosus
TTCTTTTTTTGTTTAATTTAAGGACTTGTACCTGGAGCCACGACGACTGATGTGGTTTCACATAATCACATATGATTCGCGTGCAGAGATTATGGCGTTTATAAGAATACATAGAAAAGAATACATGCAGTACCGAGCAACTCCAACAATTGCCAAATTGACTTGCCATCCTAAAAATTTGGCAAAAAATATAAAAAAAACCATCTCCAACAGTTTGCTATCTAGATTTGCCAAATCCAGCCGCTTGCCAAATTCACGATCCGCGCGTGTAGCTTTCCACGGCGCGGAGACACTTTTCCGCGGGATACGTACGTACAGGGCGCCGCCGGAGCCGCCCCTTCCGCCGCCAGCGGCCAAACGCTGACACTTTGTTCGCTAACCTATCCCGTTTGCGTCTCGTCGAGACGAGTTCGTTGGTACTACTCTTGTCACCGGAAAGTTCACCGTCGGCGAGTTATGGCCGGTCAAAGGGTCGTTCTTGCTTTTGTAAGGACTGTGATGCGATTTTATTTCTGTAAAATACCAAGACATATAATTTTAAATATATAGCCTTAATTGTATTGTTGAAAGTCAAGGGTTTCTGATGGAAAAGCTCGCTTAGCAATTTGGCAAGTGTTTTTTTATAAACTGTTGGAGATGATACATTATTTTACTTACTATATATTTTAGTAAATTGTCATATCATAAAATTTAGCAAGTAATTTTTAGCCACAGTTCGAGATGATCCAATCGTCCCCGGTGCTGGTCATCCACGAGCGCTAGCTCTTCTCCATCCGCGTCGCCCACGACGTACGACAGCCTCCTCCCTGGCTAGCGCGCCGCGGTCCAAGGTGCACGGTGGCATAGCCTCCCCATTGGACCATTCCCCGAGCTCGTGTTCAGGTGGCCGGGCGGAATGCTGCGAGGACTCGCGGCCGGCCAGCGCAAGCATGGCAACCGACGAGGGCTGTGTGTGGCAGTCATGGTGGGTCGAGGGAGACCGGCGAGGGCGGGAGCAAGCATATGGAGGAGCGTCGGAGGAAGGGGAAGACGACGCGGAATCAGGACGACGGACGAGGTAATGCAAACGCAACTAGCCCTTGGCCAAGCCAAGCTACGCGGAAAGAAACGAGCCTCCCCGTGTTTCCAGTTCCAGCAAGACATGCAGGCCAAGCGATGGTCAGTGATTGAGTTGGGCCTGGCTAAAGGGTCTAGAACTAAACAAGTTCAAAATGGCTTCCTAGAGCCTGATATGAGAGGTTAGTCAGCCAATCAGACATGCTCTTGTCCTTGTGCCCAGCGTTCATTAAGCCTTCGATCTATAGTAAGGGCGTCCCAACAATGACAGAGAAATCGCTAGCTACCTCTGTGCTCAGCATCGTCCTCAGCCAATAGAAATACATGCAGGCTACCGATTTGGTCCCTGTTGGAGCCGCCCTAAACCCGTAGGCCGTAGAAGCACTAGGCAGCAGCCGCAGGAAGCCAATGGCGGAAAGACTTGGGCTCATTAGCCACCTTGCTGTGAGCCTGTGACCTGTGACCACCATGCGACGACGGTTCTCAGTGATCCGTCAAATCAAATTCAAAAGGGCTGGTTTGGTTAGCAGGCACACGGGGACCTGCATCTCGAGCCCTCCGGCACGCAGGCCGGCCACCTCGCGATCACATCTGAGAATCCCTCTAGTGGTGGCAGACAGTTTTCCTCAAAACAAAAATAAAAGTAGTTGTGGTAGACACTAGACAGTAGATTGGTATAGTGGTACGATTTGTATCAATGCTGCCTGAGAATTCAATTCAATATGAAGTTGACGAGCAAACAGTAACCGGATGAAACACCATTGCATTGCACCAATGGGTGGGAGTAACCCTTGCAAACCCAACACAGCACACTCACTGCAAGTTCCAACCGTGCTACCTACCACACTCAACATTTCGGTTTTCTTTTATGGACCTATAAACATATACCACATCACCAATTGACCTGATGATGTTAGATGTAATCTCGAGTTTCCTTTACAATTTCAGTCTACGTGTATCGTTCGCCTTTCGAGACCTTCACAAGTGAGAATGCATATATACCACGGGTTATTGTTCTTTTGCATCAAGCCGTAGAGTCAACAGAGAATGTGCATGGAGATTTTGGAATCACCTCACCTCCACTCTTTCCTCGGCCTTTCAACTGGCCTCTTCGCCTGAACGCGGCCCTTGTCCGATTCCTGTCCCGCTGCGGGGTTCCTCTGCTGTGGCGGCCCATTCCATGATCTCACGGTCTTCCCATTGTTTGAGGGACGAGCTCTTCTGGCAGGTGACCTTGTCTTCTTCGGAATGTTGTTCTGCAAGTTGAATCCCCTGCTGCAATTTCTGGAGCTCTTTTCAGCCTGCAGGCCCATTGATGAGCTGAACGGATGGCATTAGATTACTAGCACAAGGTGTGTTTTGCTCTGAAAAATAATTCTTTTAGAACATAATACTTGATCGTTTGCTATTTGACTACGGTTCACATTTCATTGGGGGAGAAACATGGATGGGATTATTCTTCATAGGCCCATGGCTTCTAAAGCAGATAAAATATCATGTATTTCAGAATTTATCAGATACTTACAGAATTTTAAAACAACAATATCTATATCATAATATCAGGTAAAAAGGACACATGACAAAAGCACAAAAAGGGACCAACCACAGAAAAAGAGATCCACAGAAGGTTAGCCATTTGAAAGTACAAAAACTGTAATAGTAGAAGATACCTCGGTGCAGCCACAATGTCACCTTGAAACACAGTTTTGTTTGAGACAGAACAAGAGCCGTTGCGCACTGTGAGAGCTGCAGATAACAGAACAACATTAGATGAGACAAAGGTAGGTAGCAGCACCTCGAGGCTCATCCTCACATAAAAACTCGAGGAATTTGTATGGATGGGTTAAGGAAACATACTGCTCTTTTGCACCAAACGTGTCATGTCAGTCTCAAGAGGGACAGGTCCATCCAAAAGTTCTGTCTTGACACGAGACATCCCCGGCTGATTCTGAAACAAGTGATGGTATCATATTCATCATTCACCATATTTGATCTCAGAAAGAGATGCATAGCTGGTTGTGTTGTGTAGTTCAAGTACCTGACTAGAATTCGGTGGCATGCCAGAACCACATTTGTCCCAGTCAGCTTGACAAGAGGTTGAAGTGAAGTGTTGAGCAGCAGCAGCTACAGCAAAGGGTTCATCATCGAACACACCCTTTGAAGCCAAGTCAGAAAATGTCAGGTTATTGGTCCCAAGAAGCGGAATATCTTTAAATAGCGTCCTGACATCTTCTGAAAGTCCCCTCGGTGCATTAGTAGCATTAGCGGTAGCCTCTTTGGATGGAACTGCAGTAGTCACAAGAAACAGAGAAGTCAATCTGTTCAAAGAAGGGCAACCCGATGTCACTTAATTAGCAAATTCTTGAACATTAATACCTCCATGATTCCTTAGAGAATTTGATTTGTTTCGCTTTGGCGGGGTTCTTCGAGCGTCTTCATAAAAATCCCCTGGGGAATAACTTCTTTTCGCAGTCTGCAGTAATGATTATGACATCATGTTTGCATAATCGCAGAGTTGAAATAGTAGGAATTAAATCAAAAATAATATGAGACCCAGAAGTGTTTCATCTACCTAAAATGTTTAATCCATGACATCAACAAAAAAAAGTAAAACATTTTACTTGAGTGCCAATTGTAGATCATTAGAAGGTTCTTAGGCCTTAGCATCACGGAACTGTTTGCATAATTCCAGGAACACACAGAAGGAAGTAATCAAACAAGATCCTAAAATCCAGAGGTGTCTAGTCATTGTCTCAATCTAAAATGTTTACTTCACAGCCAATTTTCAATTATATGGTTTAATGAAATATACATTGCACAGATACTAAAAAAAAGGATGATGAGAAGGTTCTCAAAATTGCAAAAACTACAGCAATTGTCAAATTTATTACACCAAACATGATTGTGCTAAGAAAGCAACAAACTAGTAATACTACAAAAAAAAAAACAATACGGCATATTTTGCAAGATGCAGCATAAAAATTTGTTAGAGAAATGTAATGCACTTCTATGTATTGCTAATGGAAACATGTCGTCAATGAAATCCACAGAGTGAATTATTTCTCAAGATAAGAAGACTCACATGCTGAATTCGTTTATGACTATTGGTGCATGGACCTTCAGCAACAGCTGAACTTTTCTTCAGCCCTTCCTTCTCAACAATATTGTCAAACACTGGACAATAAGCAGGATTAGAAACTTCAGGGACAGCGGTGTTCTGACTTGAAGAGTATGCAACAGGATGTTGCTGTGTGTTAGCCTGCCAAGCAATTGGAAGAATAACAGCAGGTTCATCGTCTGAGTCCACAACTCGCTCCTGAATTATCTTTATTAATGCATCACACTCCGACCTAGCATTAGAAATATAGTGCAGAAGTCAAACTTTCTAGTCCATTTTATTTAAATAAAAAGTAGGATAAGATTCAAATCTTTGTGTCAATTACTTGTGCTTTTATTTCTGAAAAAGAGATGTACTTGGGGAAAGAGTAGGTGAACATTATCAAAATTTGGAATCACGTTCAACATGTTTTTTTAAATGACCACTACCAAGTACCAAGGGCTCATTTTCGGTTTGTACAAGGGCGAGTTTCAGATCTTTGAGTCAATGATTTATGCTTATCTTTCAGCAAGACTTTTGAATTTTGCTGCCACATACTTGTCAGTTATTCGCTAATGACAGTTATGAAATGCAGATTGTATAGAAACTGAACGTCAGTAATGAAAGGCGGACTGTATCGAAACTGACTAGGAGTACTAAAAATCAATGAAAATGGAACTCAAATGTTTGAGCATACAAATTGCAACATCAAATGAAAAGAAAAGGTTGCATATCATCATAAGATTAAGTGATTAATAAATCAAGGAATTGAGATATACGTGGCATAATACCGTGAGTAAATTTCCTGCATAAGCAACTGCTTTACAGCATTCTTTGGATCAATCTCTGAGACAATTGCAAGTGACCCTTCACCGGAATCTTTCAAAACAATCTCCTTGCCGCTCTAGAACCACAGGAAAGGAGTAAGTTGGTGATACTGATCTCAATGTAACCAGATTAATTTCCTATGCTTAAAGAGAAGTACTTGATTTAAATACGAACAGAATGTATGAAATTTTATTTCTTAATAAGTTTGCAGATGCAGAGAATGGGCGCACCAAATGTAACTGATGACTGTCAGAAGGAAAGCACTTCCCAATACCATGATCTGTTTAGTAAGAAAAATTCAAATCAGAAAAAGTATTTAGCCATTGAGGAAAACAACTTTTTGCAAAGCTCATCAACAATAAGAACAGCATTGAATCGAAATGTCGTGGTGGCAGGGGTGTTCCTAAGTCCTAAGAGTAATGCGGGCATCTATATGGTCACCTGCAGTATAGAATGATCAAACGGATTTAGGATTACCATCATACCCATTTTTCACTTCGTTTAGATGATGGAAAAACAAAAATCCAACTACACACTTGGCGTTAATGTTTTGGAAACGGAGCCCGAGCACCTAAGACATACTACTAGTAAACATCATGCAAAGGCCCTCGATCATTAGCAAACGCTCCTTACAGAGAACATAGTAATCCAGATTTTCCATTCTACATTCTGCACCCAACGCCTCAGCCATGCGTCCATCCGATACCCTCTCTATTTGTGGACTCACTACACAATCACGAGTCACGAGTTGATCAAATGAGACTCCTATTTCACCCAAAACTGTGGACTGTGGCTTGCTCTGTTACAGGATAACGACAGCAGCCGCGCCATCGCCTCGCCAATCCATGAAGGATTGATGTCATGCGCGCGTATACACAGAAATATGGACTCGCAATGCGGACTCTAGCGCCTCACAGAACACCGGAAGCACGAAATTAGGCGAACAATTCACGCCGTGTTTGGATTTTCTAACCGAGAGAGAGAGAGAGAGAGAGAGAGAGAGTACCGGCAGTGGCCTGATCGCGGCGTGGTGGCGATTGCGACGAATCCGGAGAGGAGGACGTGGCGTCGGAGGATTCCGGATCGAGGATGGCGGCGAGGAGGCGGCCGGCGCCGGAGACGAGGCCCGAGATCCACCGACGAGGCGGCGGCGGCGGCGAGGAATCGCCCGCGGCGGTGGAGGCTGAATTCATTGGTGAGTGGAGGCGCGGAGACGAGTGGGAGTGCCGGGTTGCGGTTGCGGTTGCGGACTTGCGGTGCCGAAGTGGGGAAAATTTTGAATTCTCCAGTCCAGACTAGCAACCGCAAGGATCCCCCGAGGCAGTTGCCCGTGCCGGCAGTGGGTTTTGCTTTCCTACGGGGGACCCACATGTCATTGTTATATTACGCCTTCTCAGAGCGAGCACGTATACTCTGTTTTGCTCCAAAAGTCCAGGTGGAAACAGATCACCGGTTAACACAAAAGAACGAAGCCAAGCTAAAAGCAATAACAGCCTTATACTCTGTATAAAATGCCTCAAGGTTCAGCAAATGGATTTTTTTTTTTTTTGGGAGCATCAGCAAATGGAAGTTATGCGCAAAACAATAAAGTAGTAATCAAGATATTGCCTTGCAGAAAGGTTATGTGCAAACATTCCTCAAGATTCAGCAAGCAAATGGAAGTGCATTCTACTGCGGTCATGCACTCATGCGACATCAGCCACAGATTACAATCTCCAGGCCCTCAGGCCTCAGCTGATCCGTGTCCGCCGCATGAACTGGTCACTGGTCAGAGACACCCAACTGTCCAAACGCCTCTTCTCGCTCCCTTCCCGCCACCTCAACAAGCTTCACTTCCCATCCACGGCTATATATGCCGAGCTCTCTCGATCACAAGCCTGAGCCTCCGTCCTCACGTCCGCATCCGCGTGCTCTCGCACTCCCAGCACGGCCGCATGGCGCCCTTCCTCCTGGTCCTGCTCGCCATCCTCCTCCCCGCGCAGCGCAGCCTCGGCGCCGGCTACGGGGAGGGCGCCGGCACCATCGACATCACCAAGATCCTCGCCGGCTTCCCGGAGTTCGGCAACTTCAGCGGCATGCTCACCGAGACCAACGTCGCGCTCGCCATCAACAGCCGCGACAAGGTGACCGTGCTCGCGCCCAACAACACCGCCGTCGCCGCGGCGTTCGGCGGCGTGGCCAAGATCCCGCGCTCGTTCCTGGCGGACCTCCTCGCGCTCCACGTCGTGCTCGACTACATCGACGAGCCCAGGCTGGGCGCGCTCAAGCGCGGCCGCGTCGGCCAGGGCACCGTGGTCACCACGCTGCTGCAGACCATGCGCGACGTTCCGCGGGGCACCGGCTTCCTCCGCGTCTACTCCGGGCGCGGCGGGCGCGCCATGATCTCCTCCGCCGCGCCCGCGGGGCTCCGGAACGCCACCGTCGAGAGGGTGGTCGCCGCGCAGCCGTACAGCCTGGCCGTGCTGCAGGTGAGCAGCTTCGTCGTCCCACCGGGCGTCAGAGTCCCCAAGCCGTTTCCACCACCAAGGGCGAGGCACATGGCAGCGCCACCGTCCCAGGCGCCGGCGGCGGCGGCTGCGCCTGGACCCCAGGCGCCGGTGCCGGTGGCTGCGCCTGGACCTCACCATGAACCCATTGGTTCCGGCCCGCTGGTTCCGTCGCCGGTCAGGCCGATGCCTACACCAAACCTCACAAATACACCACCGCCGGCGCCAGGTGAGACAGGAGTCATTCCGATTCCAAGATCGCACGGCGGCATGGCAGCCAAGGTTCCAGAGACCGCCGGAGCCAGACGCAGTGCAGCGAGCTGGTGGACTGGAATAGCTGTGGCGCTCGGTATCGTGGCATGCATGAATTCGCATTTGTAAGTAGGTAACTGTAGCTTGCAACAGGTAGGCGTTTGGGTATGCTTGGATCAACTAGCTAGATCAATTTTATCTTTTTATCGTGCCTACGTAGTCATTTTGCTATAATCTGCAACGATGCAATTTCATTTCTATGATCTCCGTATCCTATAGAGCCGATTGTTTTGCCGTGATATAACGTCTAGCACATCGTTCAAGTTCACATTCAGATAAGCCGAGGTAGTAGGCAATGAGGCAAGAGTTATTCAAGAAATCTGATACTCCTCACATTCAGCAGAATGACAGCATAGTCTAATGAACTGAAAGCAGTTTGAACAGCACCTTAAGCCCTAATGTCATCAAGTTTCATCACTCAAGAGATCATAGCTAGTATCCGGTAGGTCTAGTTATCACCGGCATATTCAAACATGTATGTCAGGATCATATTACATTTATCAATCTAACATGGATTGCATCTTCTCACTCTGCATCCTCTATCTCTGTATCCTCTGGAACGCCTCGGAGATACAGAACATTGTTGCACCTGTATGTAGATGCAGAAACGTAAAATTGAATCATACAAGGGCCAAGGCTTAGTTTGATCAAATACTGTCGACTGAAGATGCCAGTTCTAACATGTTCACACCAATTTACGTTTTGAAGGAGCCCTAGCATTCCTTCACATGTAACTTGATCAACATTACCATAGTACTTTCTAAGTATCAGTGGTTGGAGTACAGCAACAGGATGACAGGATGTATGCAAGTTTTTACCAGTTTTATATATCTAGACTTATTACAAAACAACACTATTTGACATAAGCTGGAAGACATGAACAAGAAACATTACCTGATCAGAATCTCTCCCAGGTTTCCAGAGAATGTACCATCAATGTACTCTTCAGCGTTGGCAAGCTGCACACCGTAGAGGAAAAAAGGCAGCAATGAACTTAGTATGTCATTCAGTACCCAATTGATGATTAGCTATTCATCTAAAAAGCATTCAATAGACGACCACTCGAATAGTACATACAACGAAACTGCCAAATTAGTACCTGGAGGTTCATATAGGAGTCCACTGAAGCAAGATAACCTGGGAATGTATGATAAAAGTTTTTTAGTTTGATTAAGAGCAGGGGCAGTATATCTGAAAAATAAAATGTTTCGATTCAAACTTAAATACAAAAAGGAGATAAATTACCTTTGTACTCCATACCCCACTTGAGTTTGACAATTACTGGCTTCCCTGTCAGGTTGTTCAGGAAAGGTTTAGGGTTAACTGGCACAGTCTGCACAAAATGAGAGTTGATTAGTATGTGTACTATAAGGTCTTCCTTTTAGCACAAAAAATAACAAGACTCATTGAATTATTTGGATTATGAAGTCAATTGGCCAACTACATGATAGCTTTCTGAGATCAAAATGTAAAGGAAGTCATTTACAACAGTGCAGCGCGTAAAGAATACCACAAAAATATGGCATGCAGACATGATGCACCCAGGGTGTCAATATTTAACTCAAAAATAGACCAATAATACATTACATATTAAGCATCATGGCAAAGACATAAACAGGTAAGCATTGTAAATCTCAATCTAAGTCACCTTGCAACGAGGCAGTGAGACACCGCCATATTTTCATATCTAGTCAAGTATATCAAGTATATTACGGTTAAGTTTCACAAAAAGAAGTATATTACGGTTAATTAAATTTCTCCTGCAACTTTAGCGATTCAACATATTAACAAGACTGGGAATCAAGTTTAACAGCTTACGCCCTGATTAGCTCATTACAATTTGATGCTTTTGACATGATGTTGAGATCACAACCAATTTTGCAACTGGAATGCAAAATAGTAATCAGCTGTGCATGGAGGCAAATATACACCTTTGGATTAAGCTAGCAGAAACAATTGCAGCTATTATATGATACTTCAGTGGTACTAGTAAAGGTGAAACCACTGGCCTAAACTTCTGATAGGTAATGATTTCAGAGATCATAAACAGTGTCATCCACAAAAACATACAGAAAGGGTGGTCATGTTTCCAAATCTGTTCTCCACAAATTCCAAACATGGATTCATTACAAGATCAAGGTAAAAATTGACTTCCCCCCTGTAACCTCTGAACTTTTGATACTTATACACTGACACGCCTTCAAAATTACTCTTCTGCAATTTTCCCTCTTCCCAATTCCACAGCTAATTCCTTCAAATATCCCAAAATCGTACACTGAGCTAGTGAGCTAGTACATAGATCTTGCTGGAATTCAACCTAGGTGTCTCAATTGTGAACGCCTTCCCAAGTCCCAACTACAGCAGACGACCTCTCGACGGGGCAGTTGGCCGCGCTGCCCCCGCCTCCCGCTCGTGTCCCCGCGGCTTCGCCGGTGCCGTCGCCGCCGCACGCCCCCTACCACTACCGCCGGACCGACCTACCTAGTAACCAACGATTCTTCTAGGGCCGGCAGTGGTGAGCTTAGGGTGCATCATCGACTTGCCGTCGCTTGAAATCGAAGTCGATTTCAGGCGGCTAACAGGAAGCGTTGACAAAGGAAACTCGACGACGCAAAATCACACGATGACTAACAAGAACAGCGAACAGATCCGGTTCGTAAATCGCCTAGAAAGAGGCATCGATAGACGATAGATCTGGTGCATGTAAGAAGAGCTTACCGCCATTGGAGAACACAGCAGCGGTTGTCGTCGCTCGTCGGCGCGGTTCGGGCAGACGGAGTCGCTGGCGCGGCGGAGAGGATTAGGGTTTGGGAAAGCCCACGGGGTTTAGAGGACCGGACTCCCGGAAATCGGGGACGAACCGCCACCAGAAAAGTGGTTGGGCTGGGCCTTTTGGGCCTCGACTCGTTTAGCAACCTTATGAGCCTATTATTGATTTTTTGTAAAAAACGTTTTCTAAAAAATAATTTCATGAATGAAACATTGTCCCAATGGATGAGTGGAGTATATTTCATAAAAAAATTATTTGGGATTTTTTGTACACAATACATTTATAAATTATTTAAAAAAACTATTACCGGTGTTTCCTTCTCTGAGAAAACATGTAATTAGGTGCCTCATAGAGATATTTTAGTGGAAAAAAGGTACTCCAACAACTTGTTTAAATAGGTATTCAAATGTTGCCATCATTTATTTTTGGTTTCTCGCTAGTAAAAGACAGAGAACATGACAGGGCTATTCCAAGTGCACACAAGATATAGAGAAATTTACGGAGGAGAAAAATATACATAACGATTTGTATTCAAATATAGCTCTCTAGATAAGAATTTAATTTAGATAGAGAGTTTATGAGACTTTTGACAATGCTCTAATACTCCTGATAGGTGTCTGGAAGTGCTATGTTCCTATGACATTAATTACACATTTTGTTCCGTCCACAAATATAATTTGGTTGTTGGTAAGGGATGGAGATGCAATCACAATCAATCGACTATATATCACAGACACATTTCTACATTCACTTTTGTTCGATACAAGCTTGCATAGCTGTTGTTTGTTATGCACACGTCATGCCCATAAGAGAAAGAGGGTGTGCTATATATTCAGCATCAAGGTTGGTTCTTGGTTGCTTGGCCAGGAGAAACAAAATGCTCACTACGCTAATGCGGTCCAAACACAACACGACGACGTTACCGCAGGCGTACCACGCTCGATTTATGGTAACCGTAGCTCTCAGGCCTCCGTGAAGTTTGCTCAAGAAATGACAGGTGGATAATTAAAAATCAAGAATAATAATCGACGACAAAGGCTTGATGTTTAGCAAAATTGGAAGCTATCGAGATCGGCACCCTTGTATTTACTAATGTATGTTACACTGATAACTACTGTTGGATAATTAAACCGTTTAATTATCGGCAGCGCCTTGTGATATCTTCAACAATCTATAGTATAATTTTCACGTGACGTCATGACAACTACTATAGATAGAGAGTTTAAGAAACTTTTTGAAATGCGATATTTCTGATGGGGTGACTGGGAGTGCTATGTTTCCTATGAAACTAGTTACATATTTTGTTTCATACATAAATAATTATGTTGCGTACGTAAGGGATTAATGTAAGGGATTAATGCAATCACGATAAAATCGACTATCAGAGACACATTTTCACAGTCACTTTTGTTCGATACAAGCTGCACAGCTGCTGTTTGTTTTGCACACGTCACGCCCATAAGAGAGAGAGGGTGCTATATATTCAGTGTCAAGGTTGGGGTTTTTTTTTTAGCTGAGTCAAGGTTGGTTGCTTGGCCAGCAGGAGAAACAAAATGCTCACTACGCCAATGCGGTCCAAACACACAACACGACGACGTTACCGCAGCATATACTACACTCGATTTATGGTAACCGTAGCTGTCAGGCCGGCCGTGAAGTTTGCTAAAGAAATGACAAGTGGATGTATACTAGTATTTGGCAAAATTGGAAGCTATCGATCTCGGCACCCTTGTATTTACTAATCTATGTTACACTGATAACTACTCTTGGATAATTAAACCGTTTACTTATCGGCAGCGCCTTGTGGTATGTTCAACAATTTATAGTATAATGTATTCGATGAAACAATCTATAGCATAATTTTCACGCACGTGACGTCATGACAAGAGGTGACGAGGTCCGGTCGAGGATGACGAATGGATGTGGTCATATCTGCGTTTGGCGATGGTTTTGGAGTTTCAGTGGAGTGCAGGATTGTGCATGAACCATCACCAAATGACTTCAGAATGATAATTTGTTATGGTGGGAGTATTATTTTAGGACAGAGCCTACAACTTGCGAATGCTCGTACTTGTGTTTTTTACGCTCTCATCACTGATCAGCACGAGATCTGTATTGGCATACAAACATTAGCACTCGAAAGTCGAGATACAGCCGCGCTGAAGCATAGAGATTGTTGTAAAATTAACTCGGTCATGTATCTACCGCGGTCAAGGTTCACAGAATCACAGCATTATTTATAATTTATTGCAAGGACGAAAAGGATCTATCAGGAAAGACTCGGGCCTTGTTTAGGGTCCTGTTCTCTTTTGGGTGAAAATTAGGAAGTTGAATTCCAAACTTCCGTAGCACTTTCGTTTGTATTTAATAAATATTGTCTAATTATAGACTAACTACGCTCAAAAGATTCGTCTCGTGATTTAGAACCAAACTGTGTAAGTAGTTATTTTTTTTATCTATATTTAATACTCCATACATGCAGCCAAAGATTGATGTGATGGTGATGTGATGAGGAGAAGTTAGAATTTTTAGCAAAGAGAATAAGGCCTAGATTGCAAATTTTTGCAACTCTGGCACTGTAGCACTTTCGTTTGTATTTGGCAATTAGTGTCCAATCATAGACCAATTAGACTAAAAAGATTCATCTCATGATTTACAACTAAATTATATAATTAAATTTTTTTACTAATATTTAGTACTCCATACATACATCCGAATATTCGATGTGATGGAGAAAGTGGAAAAACAAGGCTCTCGTTTTAGAAATCATCGTTTTAGAAATCAAGCATGTGTGCACAACACACCACGGTCAGTCATGTGCTTATACTTGTGTCTTGTGTACAAGTTTATTCGCAGTGTTGCTAAATGTTCTTTTTTTTTAAAAAAAAAGGAGCCTGACAAGTACGATTGGCGTAACCGGATCATAGGTCCGGCCGGACTTTTTGTCTGTCGTCGGGTCCATCCAACAGTTTAAAACTCGACCGGCCGGTCAGGGTGCGTACGTACATACTACTACGTACATCACACACTACCAACAAGCCGATTTAATTACTAAACAAAAAACCGTTTGAAATGGTCAAGTGTGTGTTTAGCCCATAATTAATCCGCTACTGCTCCGATCCAACGTGTTAGGTGATCATGCATACGACTGTGTGGCAGCAGAGGGATTAGGCATGGTCCCTTCGTCCACTTCCAGGCTAGCTAGTAGCTACTAGCAGCACCTGCTCCGTGTCCGGTGGCGTCGTCGTCGACAGCCAGGAAACGCTAGCTAGCTCGCCTCGCATCGCCTCTGTAGTCGGTAAGGGTTTTCAGGCGACTTCCGATCCTGCACGAGGTTATTATTAGAGTATGGTTCACAGCGATCATTCGGTCTCGTCCGTCCGATCACATGCAGACTCCAGACCTCACGTGCCGATAGTGCGCACGGCCGGTCGTCCGCCGGCCTACGTTGTCCATCTGAACGAAGCTCGGAAATACGTACTGTAACGTACAGTAGTTTGAGGGCTGTTGTGCAGGGGCGCAGCTTGCGTGTCTCCTCCGTGT
>JAKNSH010356688.1:0-11810 GCA_027790015.1 Cymbopogon flexuosus
ATGGCGACTGCCGCCTTGCCGTCCTCTCGCTCCCTCCTGGCCCCAGCGCAGCAATCCCATCCACGGCTTCCCGCCTCCCTCCGCCTCTGCGCCTCCCAGCACAAGCAACCTCCGACCGGACCCAAGCGCCCCCGGCGCGCCGCCACTTCGCACCCGGCCTTCTCGGCAGGCGCGCAGCGGGGTCGTGCCAAGAAGATTCCCATCGCGGACACCGACGAGCCCGCCGCCGGAGTCCGCGTCACCGACCGTGGCCTCTCTTACCGCCTCGACGGCGCGCCGTTCGAGTTCCAGTACAGCTACACTGAGGCCCCGCGCGCGCGGCCCGTAGCGCTCCGTGAGGCCCCGTTCCTGCCGTTCGGGCCCGAGGCCACGCCACGCCCGTGGACGGGGAGGAAGCCGCTGCCCAAGAGCCGTAAGGAGCTTCCGGAGTTTGACTCGTTCGTGCTGCCGCCGCCGGGCAAGAAGGGGGTCAAGCCCGTGCAGTCACCGGGGCCGTTCCTTGCTGGTATGGAGCCGAGGTACCAATCGGTGTCCAGGGAGGACATCCTCGGGGAGCCCCTCACCAAGGAAGAGGTCTCCGAACTCGTGAAAGGGAACCTCAAGTCCAAACGGCAACTCAATATGGGTGGGTTCCCTCTCTTGCTGTGGATTCAACTGTGTGGCCGGATTAAAATGTGGATTGTTCTTTTGACTTCTAGGTAGGGATGGTTTGACACATAATATGTTGGAGAACATTCATTCACATTGGAAGAGGAAAAGAGTTTGCAAGATAAAATGCAAAGGTGTCTGCACGGTGGATATGGATAATATCTGCCAGCAACTAGAGGTAGTTAGCTCCTTTCTCCTTCCTTTTGGTTCAGTTGTTTGTGTTAGTCCAGCTGCAGGAATAATGATTATCAATACACAAATCAAATGTAATCTGATCAGATGGTTACATAGGAGGCTTATCTCGCTGTTTACTTGGTCTTGATCAACAGTTGTGATCATAGTTAAAGTTAGCTAGTTGCTACATGCTAGGCATTTTGGTTGAGTTGCCCGAGAGGCATGCAAAACTGATACACCTACCTAATATTCTCTCATTCTTGAGACTTTGAGAGGCTCACATTTGTTCCTTGAAACAAATACATCATTCATACTTTTAGAAGTCATCCTAGTAATCGAATGTAGTAACTAATGAACTTATTTCTGTGGTTGCACGTTAACTTTGTCATATACTTCAACAGGAAAAAGTTGGAGGAAAAGTAATACACCGCCAAGGGGGTGTAATATTTCTTTTTCGTGGTAGAAACTACAATTACAGGACCCGCCCATGTTTTCCGCTTATGCTCTGGAAACCCGTTGCACCTGTGTACCCACGACTTGTGACGAAGGTCCCATGTGGCTTAACTCCAGATGAGGCCACAGAAATGCGCACGAGAGGACGTCAGTTACCACCAATTTGCAAACTTGGTAAGGCTAGTTTCTTTTTTTTTCAGACTAGTGGTTCCTTTGAACTGTTCAGGGAAATCACTACCTAAATTTCGGCTTATATGGATGCTTAACTTATTGACAAGTATTTTGGCTAAATTTGAAACATGTTTTTTTTTTTCAGATGCATCATTTCTTAAAAGCCTAAATGTACTATATGATCATACACGATGTGTACTGATTAGACTATACAGATATGTAAAGTTCTTTTTTCTAAACACACAGATCTTATGTTAAGAGGGAAGAAAGGCCAAAATAGTCAAGTAGACAAGTACAATGACCTTCCACGACCAAAACAATGACCTTACACGACCAAAGCATGCTTTTGAGAACACCTTACACAACCAAAGATATGATCAAATAATACATTACCTGATCAAAACAAAGACTGACACCATCTTACATGACTCTTCGACCAATACAATGCCTAGATGGAAACCAATGACTCCAACTGACCACAATATGATAGACCCCATTGGAAGTGGTCTGACAACCGTCCTTGACTGCCAACTGAGCTGGACAGATAGGTGCTTCAAGGATCTTCAGAACAACAATTGACCAGGATCCGTCTGCCATGGCAACCTTGACTACGAAATTCATTCCCTGACTATCCATTATTGATGGCTTCAAGGTGAGACCACAAATCCTCCCCACCAAGGAGGTCACAGGTGATGGAATTTCTTCAAACTGAACAACAATTCATTGCACATATGCCAACGACGTCGAATGACTCCAATCAGTGATGGCGACTGAAGCCTGAGAGAGAGTATCCCTGCACTCCATCTCCCTGGAGCACGGATGGCAATTTCCAGTTCTTGCAATCAAGCAGATGCCTCATGGATGGATGGAGATGAAGGCACAGCATCTGACAGATGGAGAGGAATCAAGTAGTGATGCCTACCACAGACTGACTGATTGGGGTGCTCTGGGAGAAGCACCTGCTAACATGACTAGCCATTCAACTTACAAGTGTAAGCTTGAGTCTGCTTGTAATTGCGAGCTTTGTGACCTTCACGTTTACAACAGAAGTAGCTATATGCATTCTTGCAGTTTGCAGAAAAGTGGTCACTACTCAACCAAAAGCAGCAGTGGCCAACCAGATCAACATGCACGGAGCTTGTGATTCGAAGAGTCCGGTGGTGGTGGAGAGACTTGGCATTGGTTTTGTGATGGGCGAGAGGCATGTTGTGGCAGGGACTGGCAAGGATAGCTGTTGAAGTATAAGTAAATTCCCCATCTTTTCCTATCAAAAGTTTTTGGGTTGGTGCATATAATTCAATATGATATCAGAGCGAGATGTCTTGAGTTCAAATCCTGGTGGCCTGCAATTAAATAAAAATAATTTCAGCAGACACCTGTTTTCATGTTTGAAGCCTAAGGGACCCTGCACGTGAGGGGGAGTGCTGAAGTATCAGTAATACCTTCTCTTATCAACTTATGTTTTTGGGTTGAACTGGTTAGCACTTGCACATGCAACTCAATAATAGATGACTAGGAGTGAGAACAGCAGCCAAAACTTCACAACTCCATTCCTTGAGGTGGCCACCATCTCTGTGTTCCCTCACTTGCTTAGGTAATGAGGCTGACAACCTATGATGGAGTGCTGCACTGCTGCTGCAGTACTCGTGGCAGTGGAGAGAGAACTGACGACCAATAGGGATGGTAGGTTGCTGCCTCCCTTCTTTGTTTTTTTTGTGGGCCCTTGAATTGTGGACACGTGAGGATCTGCAAGATTTTGGGGGGCGTGGGTGTGTGGCACTGGCCTATTTGCCACCTAAGGTGCCCCCCAAGGGCTCCCTGCCGTGTTGAGAGAGAGCGGCAAAACTTGATAGCTGTCCACTCTTGGTTCCTCCTGGTTGTCTGAAGTTCTTTCATGCTGTGCATATTATATCCAACAGCAACATAGCACATTTGTATGCAATTTATCGTTCAGTAATTGTATTTTTCCCAACTCCTTGTATACTCATTAACTTGTCCAATTTTATATAGGAAAAAATGGTGTTTATGCCAACCTTGTGAAGCAAGTCAGAGAAGCATTTGAAGCATGTGATCTTGTCCGTGTTGATTGCTCAGGTCTTAACAAAAGTGATTGCAGAAAAATTGGAGCTAAACTAAAGGTTTGATAAATCTTGAAGAATGTTCTTTAGTCATGGATTAATTTGTTCAGAAGTTGATGAACTCTACCTTCACAGGATCTAGTTCCCTGTATCTTACTCTCTTTTGAGTTTGAGCATATACTGATGTGGAGAGGAAGTGATTGGAAATCATCTCTTCCTCCATTAGAAGAAAATAGTTTTGGAGTGACAAAGGTGGAAGAAAGTTTTAGTGGCAAAGAATCTAATGAAAAGGTTACACATTCAGGAAGTGTTCTGACCCAGATTGAGTTGGTGAACTTGGGTGAAGGCCAAGAAAAATTTAAAGATTCCAATGCCAGTGATACGGTACTAAATTCTGCAAAGGAAGTTCCTGCATTGTTAACTGAACCCTCAGCAGACACTCCATTGGAATATTCACCATTGAAGCCAGTATGTGATATTGATCCATCCCTGAAGTGCCAAAGTATCCCAATAAACAACAGTGAAAATAGAGGTCTGGTTGAGAACTCAGAGCATTGTCCGGATGATTATAATTTGGAGACGAAGCAGAAAAGAAACGATGGTATAAAAGGTACAGTTGTTCTGAATAGTGGTTCTAAAGTTCCATCCTATATGGAGGGATTGTTATGTCTTTTGGAACAGGCCATTGACAGTGGCAGGGCACTTGTTCTGATTGAAGATGAGCTTACTGATTCAGATGTGGTCTATGAAAAATCTGTTGCTTTCACAAAGTCAATTCCGCGAAGACTGGTTTTTGAGCATACTCAAAGGAAGTCCAGTGCAAGGAGAAATGGGCCAGACAATCATGTAAGAATTAAAAAACATCTTGTAGAAAATAAACTGTCCAGCAGTCATGTTGAAAAGAAATGTACCACTAATGGAGGATTGGCAATGCAGACAAATGACCATGCACAAGAGTTTCTATCTGATGTGGTTCCTCAAGGTACCTTAAGAGTAGATGAACTAGCAAAGTTACTAGCTTAGAGCTGATTGTTCTTTTTATCAGACTGCTACATCAAGAGCCTTCATTTCATGTGCAAAATGTGCATGTACTCTGGATTTGGTTAAAACAGGTGTCTGCTGTGTCGGGGTGCATCCATTTTAGCCTTGAAATCATGTGCGATCTACAAACTACCTTCACAAATTCAGTCTGATTTGTCAGTGGTCACCATGATTGGCCACTGATTATTGAGAGAACTACCACATAATGCTCCTAAAGATGTCCTGAACAAAATGGCAAGTCTTGAGCTGTTGCAAAAAGGCATTGAAAAAAGTTACTCTAGCTGAGATAAACGAACAGAGCTACAATGACCAAGACGACAAAGACGTTGAAGCTTTGACTCATTGCCACCTTTCAACTTTACAACAATAATACAACTCAGTTGGGCATACAGGCGTTGTATTTCTCAATGATCTCTTGGAGGAACTTGTGGAAATGTCAAACAAAGCGACTCACTTGTGAGTAGTTGTGACATGTTTGAAATTTGGATGATGTGCAAGAACTTTGTAAGGAACGGGTTCGCATTCGCGTCCAGCTGGATACACGATTATATTAAATATATATTATGGCTTTTACAAGTGCAGGATATGGTCACGGCGACCATATTTTATTATCTCGCTTATTTAAAACTGGAGGCGTACTCTTTGAGACAGAGTCCCACCCGTTGGATTCTTGGAGCTAGAGACTCCAATTCAGTCTAAACAAGATTGTATTAACTGATTCATCAGTTCATAAAGTATTGTATGTGATAGAGATGTAAGGAGATCGTTTACAAGCTTTATCAACCTTTGTTATCAGCTTGTGTGCTCCTTCCCAACTTGGAAGAACTTTTTTTTTGTTTTTTTGTCTCAAAAGACAATATTCTTCCAAACTAGACAACCAACTCAAACATATTTGCTTGTTACCTTTTTTTTTCAAGATTTGGCAACACAGGCTTTGTCTTTCTATATCTCTCTCAATGTCTTCAGTCTCTTGTCGGTCACCCCATCGACATTATCCAGCAACACATGATACATAATAGCAAATAAGTCATTTTCTCTTGCCAAGTTGTATGCATCTAAATTTATCTTGACTGGCAACTGTCCTTACACTAGCTCGAAGGAATTAACATTGGTAGCACCATGTTTAGATATACAATGAGGCAATGAGCCCACATAGTTTTAGACAAAACCTCATGCCATCTCCTAGGTTTATGCTCAATTTTTTTTCACAAGCTTGATTAAGATCTTATTACTAGGCTCAGTTTGGCCATTGGTCTGACCGTCTGAGCATAATATCGAGACAAATTGAGGAATTTAATTCTATAGGATTTAGCAAATTCATACAGCTCTTTCAAAACAACAAGAGTACATTGATCCATATTTGAAGTTTGAAATATGTCAAATATATGACTAATACGTTCGGTAATAAATATAATAATTACCTCATGCGTCATGTTCTTCAAAGATATGACTTCTCCACTTTATAAAGTAGGATGCAGTCATTAACACGAAGAGATGTCCCATGAATCTATCCGATGAAATCTAAGCCCCAACTTTGAAATGGCCATGTTTTGATGCATTGATGGATCATTGCAACTATTTGAAATTTTAGATGATCTCCTAAAGCATTGGTAAAACCCACTCTCTAAATCGCTATGTCGAAAGCCATTTTTAAATAAAAAAAAACGATCTTCATATCTTTCATCGTCTAAGAGCTTTTTTTATCTTGTGGGCACCCTAGAGACCCGATCCAATCATAATAGAGAATTACTTGAATATCTAATTAAAAAGATGTTGGAGGATATTTTTGCACCAAAATCTCTATTCCTACCAATAAGGGAAGGTTATAAAAAAAGGCTCTTAAGAGTTGCTCTTGGATACAATGTCTATTGAAGCCTATTTTGTAGCCAAATATGTGTAAGTTAGATTTAAAGTCAACGATAGCATTTCCCTTGGGTTGCTATCTGAGTCAAACTCTTCCCAAACTTTAACCTGATCTTTAAAAGCATTTATTAAGCCAAACTATTCTAAATTTAGCGAAGTCTTAAAAAACATTTATTAGCACCTACAGGTTCAAATAAATACACTATTCATATAGCATAGATAACTTAATGAAGCTAATTTGATATTGTAGATATTGTGTTTTTTGTATGGAGAAGTTTGACTTAGATAAAGGAAAAGTGACCAAAATAATTTGAACAGTAAAATGACCTAAATGATTTGGAACAGAGGGAGCAGATAATAAGCAAAGGGGCTAAGGTAGAAAGATAAAATTTACTGATTTCTTGGTTCCATCTTAGCAGGTACCAAACAGCATCTGCTACACACTTATCCACATGCTGGTGGTTGTTTACCATTTCCACTTCCAGTGAAAACTCAGAAGAAAGCAGCAACGGAAACAACACAGAGCAGTCTGCAGGCAAACCTTGTACGCTAGAGTAACATTTACAGCTCTTTCTAAACCTGTACATATATTACAGGCAGTTGTGTCGACTTTGAGAAACACACTGCTAGTTCTGTGTAGTTCTTCCTCTTCATAACATCATGCCATTGCCTCCATGTACTTCTTGCAGTGATCCTCATATGTCTGCATTGATTCCAAATATGCGGACCTTGTGCATGTTTGGCAATTTCGCCACAACCAGCACAAAAACTGCCACCGTATTAAGGAAAAACATCGGCTGCTTGTAGTCGGTCAAGTGAGATGCAATCAGATACCTGGAAGAACACACCTTAGAATATATGCCACTCGATATGACAACATCAACTTGCTTTCAAAAATACAATGACATTGTAAATTGCATACAAAGTTTTAATTTGTCAAAAATGCTAAGATGCATCATTAACATCATTTTGGATCACTAACTTTTGGATCACAAGCTGAACTTTGCATTGCTCATGAAAATCCTACTTCTTCTCATTTTAACTTTTGGATCACAGGCAACAAAACAGTCCTTGAAGGCACAGCAGCAACAAAGTGTAGGTGGATAATAGCTGGAAGAGAAATTTCCTAATATTTAGGGTTGGCTAGATAACTTAGCCGAAGTTTTATAGACCTTTTTATTGTTGTTCTTGTCTATAAACTCCTATTATAATGCATCATTAACATCATTTTTTAACATAGTTTTGTCTATCCAAAAAGCGTGACATATGTACAACTGTATAGCTATGCTCTAGCATGTCTCGTGCTTTCTGTAATAGGCAGAGACTTATGCACGAGTTCAGAATGGTAATCTGATGAGCAAGCAAGTACATTATGTTGCAAACGACACACCCAAAATTGTTGATTAGGAACGAAGTGTGAATATGATTGCACAAGCAACCACTGTGCGTACTGATTAGTACAAGTTTCCTTTCCAGAATCTAAAGAGTAATTTGTTGAAGTGCGAACTGCATGAGGATGAGATAGAACTTACAGCACCACAGGTACCACGGTTAAAAACTTTCTGTTTCGAGTAAGCTGCTGACCATTGTCAATTTGCTCCCACCATGTCAATCTGCTGTAAATGCCTTGATCATCAGCAGCAAAAGGGGTTCCTTTCTTCCAATGGAAGAAGTGGTAAGTGATCTGAAAATAGAAAATTAGTGTGTCAACTGACGAACTGAAATTCAACAGGCAACATGAATAGCAAGGAGTTGAGTTCTTCCACTTAAGTCTGCCTATCCATTCACAATCACAACCCATGTGTTTCTTAACTGAAAGAGGGAGGGAGAGAGGGTGCAGATGGCATGAAATGCATCTTTTGAGTCAAAGAGACAAACTTATTTCAAGACATCCCTATATCCCAGAAAGACACATAATATCTTTATCCCAAGATGAGAATTGCCAAACATAATTTACAAGGCTCGTATTTCACACCACCATGACATGTCCAGGTCCAAATGTTGATTGTGGAACAATACGTAAGTCTGCAGATCACAATGTGAAGACTGTCGTGGACCACTAATATGAACAGTTCTTGTTATTATAGAAAACTAATCAAAACTCGATCGACTAGCTATTACTAGCTATTCTTAATAGCTATTACTAATCAAAACTCGATCGACTAGCTATTACTAGCTATTCTTAATAGGGTAACGTATCAAATGCAAACCCACCTCTCTATGAAAACCTGTGCAAACTACACCAAAATAGTCGTCTAAATTCAAAAAAAAATCACACACATAGATGATATGATGATACAGTCTTGCAAAATATCTTATCCAAACTCCACTTCATTTGTGATATATAAAAATAACAAATTTCAAGCCAGAAAGTTGTCCAGATGATTTGTTAGAAATTTGTTATTTTTATATCTGACAAACGAAATCGAGTTTGGACAAAATATTTTGTAAGGTTGTGTATCATCACATCATCTACATGTGTAAATTTTTTGGTGAATTTAGCATAATTTTTTGCCATGGTTTACACGGGTTTTCACGGAAAGTTAGTTTGCACAGGATAGGTTCCCTCTTAATAGTACACATAAATGGACCTTTCAATAGTCAATATCTGATAACAACCTGCTCTGAGTAAACAAAGAAATGGTCTTGGCCAAGGATGGCGTCCTTGTTTTGACTTTTATGCAAGGGAAACTGTTCCACACACCAATGGGGAACAAAATTTATGATAAGCTAACAGAGTAGCCCATCCAGCCTGACAAAGACAGTTTATAATACTATTAGTTCATCTCGTAAAATATTTCTTCTATGGCTTTCCTATATTCGCAGCAATCCATGGGCACAGGCTGAGGAAATATTTTTAATTGCAGATGCTAATCCTACACAGATTCTGCCTTTGCATCATGGCAAAGAACATAATCTTTTTTGACTAAATACGTACTACACAGAGCAAGAATCAAACCGGAGCGCGATTCCACGAATGGACACAAACAGCTGGGAAGCAGAAGTAATCAACAACAAAGGAGCTAATTAGTAAATCGTAAATCCAACTACCAGTACAACCAAATCTGGGGATACAGTGGACGGAATCAATCATCCAGTTTGAGGAAGAACTGAGAAAGAAATGGACGAGAAGTCTGATCGCGCGAGACACCGCTCGTAAGCAAACCGCGCAGTAGAAGGAGGAAAGGGCGAGATACCGGGGACGGGATAGAGAGAGAGTGGGGGGCTCAGACTCACGGCGAAGTGCGCGAGGTTGACGACGGTCCAGGCAGCCCCCGGGGAGCACCCGGAGACGGAGAGGACGAGGAGCCAGGCGAAGAAGAGCAGCAGGATGTAGGTGGTCCAGACGCCCGGGTACATGAACCACTCCGTGTTCTTGTTCACGTCCACCGGCGGCGCCGCCTCCACGTAGTAGGGTTCCCCTCTCCGCCCCATCCCTGGTCTGGTCGTGCCGACCGACGGCGCTGGATCTTTGGGGCTCAGGTGCACGGGTGGGACGGCCGGCGAGCCGTGCGCGGACGGTGCGGTGGTGGAGTGATGAGGGATGGCAACGGTTGCCGTCTGGGTTTGGTTGGGTGGGCTTTGCTCCGGTTTGTGGACCGCGGATATGCGTTGGGTTCGGTCGAGTCGACACTCGTGAATCGTGATACTGCTGTCTCATCTGCCTGATCCGACGGGGAAATATCTCAAGCCTTCCAGATTGTTCCACAAGTGACATTTTAGTGACCTCAACTAAGAAAATACAAAAAATCTCTATTTAACACTGAAAGAATCTTTCTAAAAAACACTGAAAAGAATCGTGTTTCTTATTTAACACTGAAAATTCTAATCTTTCATGTTTAACACCGGTTTTATCAGCTATTATTATTATTATTATTATGCTGCGACACTTCCAGCAGTTTGTTTGTCTATGCCATTAAACGAATCGGTGGGGCACAAGAAAAAGGCCACGATGTTGGGATCATTTGTTCACTCTTCCCTTACCTTAACAGGCTAGTTTATTTGTTTGGTAGCTGCTCCAAAGGCTTGCTTTCCCTAGCAATCTTGTCCACGTGAGCAAGGATTTCTTTGCCCAAGTAAGTGAGCCAAATTGATTCTCTTGCACGGGCAAGCCTTGATTCTTGTGTCATTCAATCAATGTTATAGCATTAGAAAACAAAAAAAGTATAGCTGAGGCCTCTTTGCAAATGTTAGAAAGCTGAATTTTCTGTAGCATTTCGTTTGTATTTCGGAATTATTGTCCAATTATGAACTAATTAGGCTTAAAATATTCGTCTCGTAAATTAGAGACAAACTGTGTAATTAATTATTTTTTATCTACATTTAATACTCCATGTATGCGGCCAAAAATTGATATAATGGTGATGTGATGGAGAAAGAGTAGGAAAACTTGTAATTTTGAGGGGAAGAGAAAAGGCCTGAGCTAACTGACCTAGCAAGTCGTAGAAACCAAACATTAGTTTTCCTTTGCCTAACCTTGCTGGGAATAGTTGAATACCCAAATTTTTTTGCCAAACACCCCTCTCTCTGTATATAGTGCATATATGCAAATGAATATCATGTGATGGGCCTAACATGGGACGTCTGTCATGTGAGTTGCACCTAGGAGCGGTAAGGAGGCTACGGCCGTGTGGTAGGATTAACACACCTGACCGATGCCCACATCGTGTTTGACGTTATATTACATGCTCTTGGGCTATATGCTATCTCTAGCTATCACGTCATCAATTCAGGCATGTCACCTTGGAGGATTTGATCCAACTACATATGCTCAACAAAGAATGATTACTCATATGATCCCCGCGCAGGTGGTTGGATCTTGGAAAATTTGACAAAGACAAGGGACAGAGAGAGAGAGAAATTTGTATCTATAGTGGTGGATCCACAAATAGGGTGAGTTGGGTTGATCACCCTACATATGCTCAACAAAGAATGATTACTCATATGATCCCCGCGCAATATCTTTGACTTGTCGCATCAAGTCATAGAGTTGCTCCTTAGTTGGCTCATCATCATCATCATTATCGGCATACTCCATTTCACTATCATCATCACTTTCATCATATACCTTAGTATCTTTTACCATGAAACATGAGTGGGATGAAGCGAATAGTAAAGGCTTCTTCTTGATAGCAATAGAAGCCAATGTCTTGTTGGATGACTCTTCTTCTTCCTCTTCATCATCACTATCCCAAGTGACCACATAGGCACCATCTTTGCCCTTCTTGAATGTCATCTTGGCCTCTTTCTTCTTCTTCTCATATTTATCCTTCTTGTTGTAGTTCTTCTTCTTCTTCTCATAAGGACACTCCGCTTGGAGATGTTCGGTGCTATCACAATTGAAGCACTTCCTTGGTTGTTCATTGCCCTTGAAGTTGTCAT
>JAKNSH010356707.1:0-10129 GCA_027790015.1 Cymbopogon flexuosus
CAGTCTAGATAATAGGAAACTCGTATCTTTCCTGGATACGCACGTTTGTAATTATCCCGTATCTAGGATCTGTAATCCTGTTCCCCGACTATATAAGGCGGGCAGGAGCCACCCTACAGGTACACGCTATTATTCAAGGCAATACAATCCACAAAGGACACAGGACGTAGGGTATTACGTATCTCGCGGCCCGAACCTGGATAACTCGGCTTGTCCCGTTCTGTGTCACGCTCGATCGCTAGATCTAGGTAGCCCTTTGCCTAAATAACTACCGTGGGTAACCCTGTGGTAGACTGTCTCGCATATCTCGTCGACAGATACCATAAAAGTTTCACCGCAATTACACATTAGCAACTGCAGGTTATGAATTATTATAATTAATTATATAAAAAAGTAGATCTAAATCTATAGAAAAACTTTATATTAAAGTATACCATATTATGTATTCACTATATAGATCTACTCATGTAGAGTCCTACAAAATTAGTTTTTTATTTTATGATTTTTCTATAATTTACTAAGATTTTTCAAAGATTCAGTCGAAATAAATTAAAAAGAAAAAAGACAAAACCGTCTTAAAAACACTCTAGGGAGAGGTGAAGTGCACAGTTTAAAAAGTTAAGGGAGTTGTTTTTCCTGGTTTTACGGTTGAAGGAGGAAAAGCAGACTTTCGCAATAGTCGAAGGAGAGAAAGTAGACTTTTTTTCCTTTATGTGACGTTACATGTTGCAAGGCTTTCAGGGCGACAATTTATGTGATGTTTTTTATGTGAAACACAACCTTTATATGTGATGTTCTTTTTACAAGAACTAGGTGGATAACCCGTGCGTTGCTGCGGGTATTCCAGATATTTTTTTTAAAAAAAATAGACTATATAAATTTATTGTTATATGAATGAAACAATCTTGTGGATAAAGAGAAACTATCATAATTATATGTGCTAGTTGGATATAATTATAATTTCTAGTGCATTGTATAATTGCAATTTCTAGTGGATTGTTGATATGAATAGCTTGTATGTTGAGAGAATTAGCTAGTAGGGTTTATTCTTATAAGAGATATAGATTTATGTGATGCGTAAGTGTATTCATCGTTTCTCATCTTAAACATATCTTAAGATTGACTAAAATATCGTAAAAATATTGTAATAATTGAGTGCTTGAAGGTATATGGATCGACACAAGAAAACTAATTAACCATATGAGGTTTCCAAGCAATCGCTCTGTTTCCTAGAACGTTTCTGGCTCGCTGATTCTGGTCGATACTGAAAGCACTGGTAAGTTCAAGTTGGTCGCTGAATTGCTCAAATACATTGAATAAGAATGTGGCATTTTACAAGATTTCAAGGCAATCCCGATATAGCCCGCACTAACCAAATAGGCTCGTCAGTTTTTTCCTCGTCTAATTTGTGTTATGACTTTGTCAAAACCAGTCTCATGCTGGACTTTGTACTGCTGTTCAAATGCTGCAGAACAATTTTTTTGAATAATTAAATGCTTCAGAACATTTATTTTGGTCTGACTGATGATAGCCAAAAGAAATAATCCTTCTATCTGACGGCCGTTCATCCTTCTATCTGACGGTGACGGCGGCGAATCCTAGCAGCGCTCCTTCGCAACCACAGCACCACGCGGCCACAAGCTTCTGCTTCTTCTTCCCGTGCCGCCGCGAGCGGCCCCAACCAGGCAACAACCAGCACTGCTGCAGCACGGGCGCCGCCCGGTCCCGTCCTCCGCCTCCCGGCGCCGCCCCCTGCCTCATCGCGCCCCGCTCCATGGCCGCGAAGTGGGCCCAGAAGACCGTCGTTATCCCCGCACAACGGCGGGGCTGCCACCTCATCACCCCCAAGGTCCCATCCGCTCTCTTCTCTCTCTCAAGTCTCACCGCCCACTGCCGGCTTCACGTACTCGCACTTTATATTCGTGGTCTTGGTACTGAGATTCCCTTATGTTCCTTCGGGTGGTGGTGCTGCAGATTCTGAGGGAGATCGAGGGCGACCTGGCCGGGTTCAAGTGCGGTCTCGCGCATTTCTTCCGTATGTTGACACATATACCTACAACCTAGTACTTATTATCACGCGCTTCTAGACATTTCCATGTTGGTTCGTTCTTGCTTACATCCCGACATGTCGTGAGTTGCTGTTAAGTTGTATTACGGATAGTTTTCTGTAGAATCTGACAGGGTGGGTGAGGGATAGAATAGAATTGATTGAAATTTAGTGAACTGAACTTCACTTGCTGCATCAAAATTTGGCAGCCTCGAGGCGTCTATTAGTAAAATCACTCTTCTTATTCGGTCAAACTAGCAGAAGTTTAGGGTCTTAGTGTGGCTTATGAACCATTGATATGTATAAGCCATGTATTCATGGCATTTAGGGGATGGGATTTCTGTGTAGTAAGCCAAAACTGTGCCTTTACTTCTTATCTTGGTTTTGGAAATCAAGTGCTAAGTAAATAGAAATTCTTCTTTTGGATTCTTATCGGAGACAGACTGAACACAAGAATTTTTCTCAGAAGAAAGAACAGGCATCTAGATGACCACAGTTGTGTTCTGTGCAATACCTCCCAAGTGAAGAAACTCTCTTTCGTCTCTCTTTTGAATGCCTTTTTAGCCTTCTTTACTGCAATTTGCTAAGCATCAACTGAAATTTGTCCCTCCAGTCACCTTACATGATCATTGACCACTTGGAAGAGCCATCTTTAAAGAAATCATGATAGTAAACTTGTTGGTCAATCTGGAGGCACAGAAATAGCATCATATTTGGGAGGAGCCAAGTGTAAAGGGCTATCTTATTATTTGGGTAGAGAATTTCCAATAGCTTTTTCTGTTTTCTTTTTTCTCTTTGGGCCTAAGGCCTTGTAAAATGTATATACCCTTTTATCAATGAAAAAATTAGGCAGGGGGCACCCCTGCCATTCTGATAGAAAAAACTATGTTATATATATGTCGGAAGCATTAATTGAATCTGTGGTATTGCTAGTACTAGCACAGCAGTTCAGTATTGATTCAACATGTTCTGAAAAAGAAATAATTCAATGTAGCCGTGCAACTGCACAAGCAGTTTGCCTAATTTGTAGTAAAACTCGTGGCCTTTTTTGTCACCATTGTAATGGATATTCGTGAACTGACAAGCATGTAAATAAGAACTATTCCTTGCATTTTGGTGTTAATGACTTATTTTCGTTTTGCAGTGCAGCACACAAGCGCATCGCTGACCATCAACGAGAACTATGACTCTGATGTGCAGGATGACACTGAGACTTTTCTTAACAGAATTGTTCCAGAGGTCAATGCCCTAAATTTTTCTCTTCTCTTTTAAATGGTACAATTAAAATGCTGCTTCCTTATGCCATCATTTTCAGGGCCATAATGCTCCTTGGAAACACACTATGGAAGGTTAGTTGAGTCTTGATAGTATTATTTTTTGCAAAAGAAATCACTGAACTTTTGGGTAGTGTATTCATAAACTACTCATATGGGTCATTGTTGGTTATGAAAACTGTACTGCTTCCTTTGTGATAATACAGTGAGAGTTCTGTTCTAATTACAGGACCTGATGACATGCCAGCTCATATTAAATCTTCTATGTTTGGTTGTGCCCTAACGTACGCGGTTCCTCACTTCCTTTTTCCTCCCTTCATTATGTTATTCTGCTACTGTATAGAAGTTTTTAACTGTTTGCATCTTGCTCTATGCAGGATTCCTATAACTGATGGGCATCTCAATATGGGCACTTGGCAGGTGAGGGAAACATATATCCCTTGTCACAATTGAATATCTGATATTCAAGCTTAGTTCATGTATTTCAATTTGCATCGGTAATACCATGGTTAGGTAACACCTGGCGGCAAATGGGTGTGAGCTTTAGGAGCCATCTGAATAGTATAACAAACTGCATGTATTCAAATGCCAAATCTTATTTGGGTTCTGTTTCAGGGCATATGGCTGTGCGAACATCGTGACCATGCCAACCCTCGCAAAATTGTGATTACTCTCAACGGTGTCTAATTTGAAGATCTTAAATGCTGCCAGAAAATAGGGCAAATGCAATTTGGACCTGAGTGTAAAATTAGGACTCTGTTTTAAGTGTACCATGTACTATGTTGAGTTGTAATATATGAATGTATGCTATAAATTCCAATAAGTTCACCATGTTTCTGTTTTGTGTGTGATTATTGGCTTAGGTGATCGATACTATGCTGTTGAACTTTTTTTTAATCACTATGCTTTGCAGCATTTTGTAGACTTTTGTGAAGTGTATAGACAGGAAAAACTGCCACATGTTCCCTCTGTTACAAGAAAGTCTTCAAAAAATGTGGGAGTTGTGCTGTTCTTAATGCCTGATATGTTCAACAAGCATTTAAGAAGGCTGCTGTTACAAGGACATGTGACGGTTACAACAGTAAAAGCAATGGCTATTTGTGTTTCAAGCGTCAAAAACTGTCCCCGAATGAAAACAGCCAGATGGATGCAGTACGTGATGTATCACGCCTCTCATTTTCCCCTTTGAGAAAAGGAACATATGTAACAAGTTATTTTTGTGAGTTGGAGCTCTAAATTAAGCCTGCTGCTGAATGGTGGCCATCATTTAGGAGCCATCTAAGTTTAGGAGGTTTTTTCTTTGTCTGGAAACCTCCTCCTTTGTCTCCTCTCCACAATCTGATATAGGGTGCCTGCGGACCTTAGGCTCGGTGGGGCCGGAGAACAGCTTCTCTCAATTTTTCTTCTTGGAGTTTCATGTGAGGTATGTTTCTCTCCTGAAATCTTTGTGTTTCAACTTTTGCTTGGATTTGTTTGAATTTCATGTGTGGTGCAAGATCACCGTTCCCCTAAACCAATTAATCATGTTCATTGAACGTTAGTAGACCTCTTCTCCGATCCTTTTTTTTAAAATTATTTTCCGCTGCTTACATTTTTTTGTTTATGAATGCATGTTCTTTGTTTCCAGTTATTGTCTGGATTCGTGAAGTACCTGACGATTCTCTTTCCTCTCAAAAGAGAAAGTAGCAGACTACTTGTTACTGCGTTTTTCAGGAGCTCACAAAATTGCACTGTAATGTAGGGTGCTCCTCCTGACCAAATGGGAGCAAGCTATCCTCACATGTTTTTGATCCTCTTACTGCTTCATGGAGCCAATGCTGCTTTGAAACCTCCAGCAGGGCCAAAATGGCTGACTCTGAGCGGTATAGTAATTTTTGCATTTATTTTTGTTCTTCTTGTTTACTTATCAGGATTCAATCATTCAGCATTTGCCACAGAGATTTGCTGGTTTTTCCATGTCGCTTAGCTGCTAATGCTATTGCTATCATCCTACAGGTCTTCCCCCTCGAGTCATAGCTCGAGGAGGATTCTCTGGCTTGTTTCCTGACTCGAGCCAGTTTGCCTACCAGTTTGCCTTGACTGCCAGCTTGCCTGATGTCATTGTGTTATGTGATCTACAATTGTCAAGCGACCGCATAGGCTTCTGCAAAACAGGGTTGACCCTTGATAACTCAACGACTGTCGCTGAGATCTTCCCCAAGATGGAAAGGACATACAAGCTGCACGGAGAAGATGTCCGTGGCTGGTTCTCTCTAGATTTCACCGCAGAACAGCTGGCGCAGAACGTCTCATGTAAGCAGAAAAGAACCCTCTGATTACTTCCTAACTGAACATTCAGTGTTCGATTTCTGCTCCATATGGATGATGTATTAAGATGGAACTAACTATTTTGAAGTATTAGTTTCCTGTCAGAATTGTACTGGCTTGACATGCTTGTTTTGGTAATCCCTCAGTGATACAGAACATCTTTTCACGCCCAAGCACATTTGATGGCTCCTTGCGGATGTACCCACTTGATGAAGTTGTTGAACTCCACCCCCCTCAAATATGGCTTAATGTACAGGTAAATGTGATTCCAGTCAATTCACGAGCCTTCCCTCTTCTTATTTCAACAAACATGTTATGCATCTAACTTGTAAGGCGACTTGTTCACTTTTGCAGTACAATTCATTCTATTCGGAGCACAAATTAAGTAGTGAAGATTATATATTAGAACTACCAAAAGATACCCTCTCTTACATCTCCTCACCGGAGATTGAATTCTTGAAAAGCTTGGGTGGGAAGCTCAAGAAAGCAAAGACAAAGATCATCTTCCGGTTCCTCAATGAAGACATTGAGGAGCCTTCAACCAAGAAAACATATGGGGAGCTTCTGAAAGATCTAAAATCCATCAAGGAATTCGCAGCTGGGATTCTTGTGCCCAAGACATACATCTGGCCAATGAAAAGGGATCAGTACTTGGCGCCATCGTCCACCAGTTTGGTCAAAGATGCTCATGCCCTCGGGCTGGAAGTGTATGCATCCGGATTTGCCAATGATATCGTCTTGAGTTACAACTACAGCTATGATCCCACTGCAGAGTACCTCAAGTTCATAGACAATCCAGACTTCTCTGTCGACGGCGTGCTCACGGACTTCCCGGTCACTGCATCCGGAGCTGTTGGTAAGAGTTATTCAATGTTGGAATTGGAAGGAGCTAAAACTGTTATCCATCATCATGATAGAAGCAGCTTACCCATCTTCTCCTCCTTTTAAATTCTCACAAGTGTTTTTTTTCTTTTCTTTTCAGCTTGCATGGCTCATTCCAAGGGCAATCCTCTACCACCTCCTGGAAAAAGCAGGCCGCTGATCATCACGCACAACGGCGCGAGCGGCATGTTCGCCGGTAGCACAGATCTTGCCTACCAGGAGGCAATCAAAGATGCCGCCGACATCATCGATTGCTCGGTTCAGATGTCAAAAGACGGGACGGCCTTCTGCATGCACTCTGCTGATATCTCCAGCTCCACAACCGCGGGCATTGCTTTTGCGTCCAAAGCCTCCACTGTCTCTGAGATCCAGAACAAGTCCGGGATTTTCTCGTTCGATCTGTCATGGAGTGAGATCGCAACTTTGAAGCGTATGTCAATATATAATATCTGTGTTCCTGTTCATACTTTTAAAATTTTCCCCTACAATGTCATGTCATATTTGCTCATGCACTGACAACCGTTTCCCCCCTCTTGATCTGAGCAGCCTCCCTCGTCTCTCCGTTTGCTCAGGCAGGCCTGCAAAGAAATCCCCTAGCGAAGAATGCCGGCAAGCTGATGACTTTGCCCCAATTCTTAGACTTGGCCAAGGCCAGCAACATCACTGGTATACTGATCGAAATAGAGGTAAGAAATAATCATTCTTTCGGTCTGTCTGTTCAGGAAAAAAAAATATAAATCCACCAAGCATTCTTGTGGACAATGTACACATGCAGCATGCATCATACCTGGCCAAGAGAGGCATTGGCGTGGTGGAGGCAGTGTCTAGCGCGCTGACCAAGGCCGGCTACGACAAGGAGACGAAGCAGCAGGTGTTCCTCCAGTCCGACGACTCGTCGGTGCTGGCGGCGTTCGACAAGTTCACGACGTTCAGGAGGGTGCTCAACATCGAGGCCAAGGTCAGCGGCGCCTCCAAGCCGTCGCTGGACGACATCAAGAAGTTCGCCGACACGGTGAGGATCAACCGGAACTCGGTGGCGCAGATCACCGGCTACTTCATGACGCACTTCACCGACACGGTCAGCAGCCTACAGGCCGCCAACCTCACCGTGTTCGTCGGCGTGCTCAAGAACGAGTTCATGAACCTCGGCTTCGACTTCTTCGCTGACCCCACGATCGAGGTCGCTACCTACGCTTTTTCGGTGGTGGCCGATGGGATCGTCACGGACTATCCTGCCACTGCAACTTCCTACTTCAGTGAGTAACACTGGACATTTATTTCTCACGAAAAATAGAAACTCAGATGATAGTACCAATACGTATGTCCTTTTGTTTTCAGACAGACAAAAAGCTTTGAATTGACCTGACATTACTATGTATGAACTGCAGGGAGTCCATGCAGTGACATGAAGCAGAACCTGAGCTTCTCGATCCTGCCTGCAGAACCTGGCGCTCTGGTGAACCTGGCAGCCCCCGGGATGTTGGCTCCGGCGGGAGCGCCGGCACCGTTGCTCCAACCCACTGACGTTGTGGATCCGCCGCTGCCTCCGGTGAAAGATGTCATCGCCGCCGACGCGCCGGCGCCTGGGGCGGCGGACAAGTCCTCGTCGTCGTTCAGCTCCAACGCGGCGAACGGCCTCTTGTGGGCTGGCATCGTTGCCCTCTTGTCCCTGACCTTTCTGCACTGATCCTTCTTCCTTCCTTGGTGGCTTCCATTGTACTCCCCAGATGTTTTCCTTCTTGCTCGATCTCTGCGTGACCCACTTACATCCTCAAATGTGCTGTAACATAATGTTCCTTAATTAAATAGATATAAATTGTCATTAACCTGCACATAAATACATACAGATCAGAAAAAGTTTACCCTGCACCGTACCAATTCATGATTGGATACTACAGACAGTATTGTTTTTGGTTGAAATAGTCCAAATTAGTGCTAGTTTAGTCTATGTTCAGATAACCCCAAACTAACATTTGATTCTGTTTACTTTCTCAAGTATTTGAGTTTGTCCAGTTTCTCTTTTTTTTTTCTGTTTCCTACGTGTAAATTTTTTTTTATCTCAAAATTTATGAGGTAATAGTAACACTTATGTTAAGAAATACTCTCAGTTCCAAATTTTAAGATGTTTTGACTTTTTTTTTTACTCAAAGACTGACTACTTGTCTTAAAAAAATTGTTCAAACGCATAAAGAACATGTGTTAATAAAGTAATCCACAACAAAAGGTGCATAATTTTTGAATAAGATAGCAAAACTTAAAGTTAAAAAAGTCAAATGTCTTATAATTTGAAAGAAACGGATTAGTACATCATAAACTTTTGTATCAATATTTTAACAGTTGGTTACGATATCTAGTAACAACAAATTAATCACTAGAAACACAAGAAAAATGTATGAACCCTAATGATGAACAACTTATAATGTGGAATTCTAAAATAACTTATTCCCATTAATAGCTCATAAAATTTGAAATTCATATTTACTCCCTCAGTTCCAAATTTCTAAATTATGAGACCTTTTGACAATTCTAGATACATATGGCTTTTGCTATGGATTTAGATATACACTACACAACAAAAAAAATCAATATATCTAGAAAAGCCAAAATATCCTGTATTTTGGAATACAGAATCTCGTTAATTAAGACGTAAATTAGACCAGGTGAAATCAAACCAAATGTTTAGAGCTATCCAGGCATATATAAATTAACTTAGAAAAATAATTTGGACTTTTTTAATTTTTTAGAGAAAGGGAAAAATCTTTGGTAACGTGTGGTTCACGGCTTTGACATTTGCAGCTAAACTAACCAGATGACAGCGTTGAAGAAGAATAAAGAGGGCGAGAATCAAGCGAGTGGCACCACAACAATGCAACACGTCTCAATTTTCTTCTGTTCTTAACTTGAAAATAAAATTCTGTTGCATTTTCTGTTTTAGAATGGTGAAATTTCAGAAGATTTTTGTAGTTCCCTGTCGAAGTTGGTCTTTTCTTGAGTATATAAAATAAAAACCAAAATTCTGTAAACATCAGCATATTCCATTTCCTTACGGGCCCACTGCACCCACACCCAATGGAGCAGTCAGCAGCTTGCTTGGCGCCACACAGAAGCGTACACATCACCGCCGGTACACACGCCACCACCGCCTCCCATGGCGACGGTCGCCACGCGCTTCGGCTCCCTTCCACCGCCGCGGCAGACTCCTCGCCCCCGGCCCCGCCGCCGCACCGGCGCCGCCTTCCCCGACGGAGTTGCACGCGGTCGCATTAGGAGGTTAGGTGGCTCTGGAGCCTCTTCCGGTGGGAACGACCAGGGTTTGGGGAGCAAAGCAATGGGATTGTGCAGATTTTTCTCATTTCTCCTGGGTGTCTAGATGGCCGAGATTTTGCTTTCCCGTGCCTATTTGGATCATGGGATACTCATTTTAATATTGGTGGGGCTCTTGTCATGATTTTGCGACTACTACTCACTAAAAACACCCACTCGTAATCTCTTCTGAATTTTCCTCTGGATTTCTGAAAACTTAGTGCACAATTGAGAAATCTACGCATCTGTGGCATGTTAACAATAGCATTGGCTAGATTTACATTACCCAGTCTATTTAGAGAATGGCGCTTGGGGG
>JAKNSH010356709.1:0-11657 GCA_027790015.1 Cymbopogon flexuosus
GTTGTGGCTGTGCACAATGACACTTTAGTAGGGAATTGTTTTATTCTGTTTAGACCGTTTAGATGTTTTTTAACGGTTTAAATGGTCCCAGCTGTTTGACATGATTGGCCCTTGTTTTACCATTTAAATGTTACTTAATAAACGGATTAAACGGACGATTGTTGAGACCGAGTGTGGCGGCATGGCATTTCTATCTGTGGCCATGCGCATAAGCTAAAATAAAGCCCTTTGAATTATCGACAAAATATCTGTTTTCTAAATTTTTCTATAAAAGCGAACTGATTTCTATAGAATTCCCATATGAATTCTGTATTCCAAAAGGTACAACAAACTTCACCGACTCGGGCAGATCCATTCACTGTAAGTAAATTCTGGGCTGGATGTGCCAAACCGACCCTAACAATGATGGGATTCCATTGAAGCAACATGTAATGTAACGTACGTCTAAACAGCACTTGCCAATTGAAAGTTGGTACCAAACCAAGTGGTAGCTACATTTACAATCACAGATTGCGCATCTAAGCGCCAACTAGTTACACAAGCTATCCAATAGCTAAGCTAACTACACCAAATATACACAGCTACTAGCATGGGCTTCGCATATCCATCACAGAACCAGAACTATCCTTTCTGTGTTAGCATCTGCTTGCACTGCACAAGAGGAAAAGGAAAAGGGGAAACAGTGTAAGCACCAATCAACATGGCAAATACGTGCTTGAGGATGCTAAAGTAGAAAGAGGCACATACGATCAATACACAGCAGCCTCAGCTAGCATTGTACGTCTGGTCATGCTCAATGAAGTCCAGGGCCTGCTCCTTGGACACCACGTTGATGTAGCTCACCCTGTTCTTGTGTTTCACACCATATATCTTATCAGCCACTTTGGCAATCTCTGGCCGGAATGTGGTCGCAATGAACTGAGTGTCAGCCATGTCAGCTAGACGGCGGATCATATCTGGAATTAAACTTAAGGAAAGCAGCAGCAGCAGCAGAAGCAACTATGCTTCAAGGACACACAAAGAAGGCACTGATCATGCGCATAGCTAGACACTAGAACATGGGACAGACAACACAGAAATATCTTGGGACTACGATAAGCAGCAGACCATTGTTCTATAAAGAGGATAAATAAATGTAAGAAAGAAAGAAAAAAGGATACTTCCAACTGCTGTTCGGTACTGTGGATCCAGAGCAGCATCAATCTCATCGAACAGATAAAATGGAGCTGGATCACATCGTTGGATAGCAAAAATCAGTGTTAAGGCGACCACCGTCTTCTGTCCGCCTGACAATTGTTTCATAGACTGAGTTTCTCCCTTGCCAGTAAAGGAAACCTGAATCATGAGAACCCTTGAATATAAATAGCAGGGGGAAAAATGAACTGAAAAGGCACCAGAATCATCCAAAAGGAGTATAACAACTCCAGAATTGTTTAACACCATCTTGAATTATGAGACTGATACCAAAGTGTGCCCATACATATATCACCGAATGCAAATAAGACTTGCCTTGACTTTCACACCAATATACTTCTCTATTCTCCCTTCAGGGCCTGGGTCACGAGGCCCATCCTCATCCTCATCATCATCATCAACTGCATCCCCATCCTAATAACAGAAAGAAGTACATAAACATTAGAAAGTCAGAGCAAACTGACAAACTCACTCTTAAACATGTATGCAGGTGAAGGGGAAATTTTCCAGGAACTCCAGGCAATTCATTAATAGCTCTAAAACATCATAAGAAACAGAGTAAACATGTGTGATTGTCATCGTATCAAAGTAACTGCTACAATAAAAAAGCACATCAGAACAGTGGCCTATTGTGACAGGCAAAAATGAAAACACAATCAAGTGTAAAAATAGTATAACAAGGCTAATAAGGTCAGTGAGTAAAAGCAGAAGCAAAGGTGAGGGTACCTTTTTCTTCATCATAACCAAATATCCATGACCACCTTGCACCAGCTCAGAGAAAACTTCACGGAAGTGCCTTGCAACCCCTTTAAATGTGCGCTCAATTGATTCATCCTTCCTTTGGTCTAAAACCGATATGAGTTCCATAATTTTCTGCAACACAGATCAGTAGTCTTTCAGATTCTAGCTTTAGGATGTTCAGAACTCAGACAGAAGCATCGAGCTAACTGAAATAAAAACAGTTATACTAATGTCAACTCACCACATCACCATCATCAAGTTCTTTTCGCCTTCTCTGCAGCTGTTCGCGTTGTTCTGTGAAGTTCACATATTGGTCAAGAGCCTTTTGGTTCACATGACTAAATTGCTTCAATTGCTCATTACACTCATAGAGCATCTTATGTAGCTGTTTCTTGTTTTTCCTTTTGTACCTATATTTTGGCCAAATACAAAATAAGCTAACACAACAATCAACTCTAGCAACAAAAAAGCCCTACAGGGTAATGTAGTTGTTGACAGACTACACAAATTTTAGTTCAGAGATGCCTACTCCGTCCAGTTGTATTGGGTGTGCATGTTTTTGGAAAAAGCAAACTATGGATATTCTAACTAAAAGTGCCAAATCTATGAAAATTATACACTAAACTCATATCTGAAAAGTGCTTTCACACTAATTTGTTTCTGTAGATATGAATGATATAATTGTTGACGCGAAAAATGTCAACAATAATATCACAAACTTATGTTCAAGTCTAGTTTAGATGACTGCCAAAATGAAATATATCCTATATACTTGGACTGAGGGAATATCTAGAAAGATAAATCTAATGCCAGTAAATAAGAAAAACATGATGTAAGGACAAGAATGCAGTACGCTTCAAAAGCATCAGCAGGCAACGAGCCCAGGTCTCGGATCTTCTTCATGCATTCTTCTTGCTTAGCTAGATAAGTGCTCCTGCTGTTCATCAACTGTTCCAAGTCTTTGGCGCCATCTTGTACAGTCTGCTCCAAAATCGCTTCACGAGTCTGCATTCAAAGAGAAAGTGGATAAAGCAAGTCAACAAGAGTGAGATAGACAAAGAAAAATGTAGCAGTAGTAGTTACCTTCAGATCATCCCTTTTTCTTTTCAGATCATCCATCTTTCTGGTGAAGTTATTTATGGCATCAACATTAGCTGTACAAAGGATTGTTTTGAGTTAAGCTAAAAGTCATCTAATATGGTTTAGGGAACGAGAAGTCAATCAGTGTAACTTGCCCTTTAATAACGAAGTTAATTCATCAAGATTTCTCTTGGAACTTTTCAGTTCTTGCTCTTTTGCCTCAGCTTCCATAGGCAAGGTTCTAGAATCAGCAGACGAAATTATCGCTTCTAGCTCTTTCTGACGCCTGATAAGATTCGTTGATAAATTGGTCTCTAATTCTTCCTTTCGTGTTTCAATCTACATAACAATTTGAACTGCATTAGAGCAGATAAAGATCTCTTGGGACTAAAAACAACAGCTGCTACGGAATTTGTTTGAATAACCTCAATCCGACTGTTTTTACACATTAGAAACCTCTCCTTCAAATCAGTAATTTCAGGATTCAATCGTGAAAGGAGATCTCTTTCTTCTGAAGTTAGCTGATCAATAAGCTCTGTGCCCATTTCATCATTCTTCATTGCAATGCTAGACTGGACTTGCTCAATTTGGTTGCGGATGTTGTCAAGTGATTTTTCCTGCAAGTTAGAAAACATTCAACTACAGTGCACAAATAATTGCCGCAGGAATAACAAGATTCCTCCATGAAAAATTCAAGAAGAAAACAAAAACAATTACCTTCTTGCCAAGAGCTTTCTCAAATGACGCCTTTTGCTTCATAGCCCTGGCAATGTCAACCTTAAATTGTTCCAACTCTGACTTGGCATGATCACGTTCAGCATCCATTTGTTGCTGTTTGGTGATTAAATCTGTAATTTTCTTATCTATATGTATGGGAAGTTAAGTGAAATCCAGTACAATCAATATGCCTCTGGCAAATAAACAATGATCATCAAGATAACTAACCATGAAATATTGCTCTTGCAAAAAATGAGTTAAAACGAGACAGCTTATTGTGTTGCTTCATGTTTCCAAATTACTTAAGACTTGAAGCCAGGAAAATAGAAGAAACATAGAGGGAAAATGCGTGTTTCAATATGCTAAATATCTTAGTTATGCAGGTCTGTGTAGTTCAAAAAAGGTAGTGACAGAATACCAATACAACAATAAATTTTGTTCTAACCAATACCACACAATTTTGCACGCTTTCTACCACCAAAATGAACCACAACTCAAGCAAGGAATATCGTATTTAAGATCCATGCGAAGATGTTCTCTTAGATTGTTTCTAGCATTTTTATTTCAATGAATCTACTCGAACCCTCTAGATTTTGCTTCAAAATAAGTATTCAATATTTAGCTGATGCAACAATCTTGAACCAGCTTCATGTGAACAGAAAGAGTAAAATTAACCAAAACAGGATATCTGTTAGCTTATTTCTGACAGCCTCTAGATGAGTCGCCTTTTTCTCAATTGCTGTCTGGTTATCCCTAACTATTTTCACAAGCTTTAGTTTTGAGCGTCTAGAATCATAGAAACCTCCTGTCATAGCACCTTTTTTCCCTACTTGATCACCTGATACAATAAGCAGTTAAATACAGATTCAATTGATAATTTTAGAATTGAAGTAACAATGATAACTCAATTGTAAAAATCCAAGACTACCATCAAGTGTGATGCAATCTAGACCATTGCTACGTGCAACTTTTGTCGCAGTTTCCAGATCTCGGCATATGACTGTCCTGCCAAAAACCTAACAGAAATATAAAGTTAGATATAAAAATAATAAATAATTTTTTCCTAATTTAGAAGAACAATTGATTTGAGAAACTACCTTAGGTGATTGGACAAGGAAAGCTAACTATTTGGAAGAGCAAAAGCCCATGAGCATGTAATGTAGCCACAATGAAAAAGTGTATTTAAATAAACAGACCATGGAAATGATATAGGCAAGTACTCCCTTTGATCACAAATAGTATAAGTTGTTTAGGACATTGAGGCAGGTTTGCAAGATTGAACTTTGACTCACAAATCACAATTACTATAAAATTATGGTAATCTACAACAAAAGAGAGTTGAGACTATGTTACCAAATCGCTACTCATGATGAATCTGCTAGGATAAAATCTTAAATTCTAAATCAATCTATTATTTATATGTTGATGATCGAAGTCCAAATAAATTTAACTACAATCAGAGGCTCCATATCAAACCAATACAAACGCAAAATATTATTGCATTGTATTCTAAAACCACCAGTTTTACACTCAACAGCACGTAATTAGGAATAAACTTATTACTCTAAGAAAACTTCACCTGGAAAAACACAAAGTACATACATGAACTTCTCAGCATGCCTGATACATCATAAACTATGGTTTGTCATGCCGCTTGTAATTCAAGCAGAGGCATGTGGAGAACTAAGGCTGAGCAGCAACAAGAAGTGACTGGCATAGGACATGCTAGTTATGGCTGACACGGCACCAAGTAGTCACCAGAATGGAACTAAAGGCATGTCAGCTGGGAACCAGCCATCTAGTTTCCAACCTTCATGTAAACAGACCAGAACTCAGATGTGGCAACAGAGGCAGAGTATACTACTGGAGACTCCATAAAAACTACTGCATATTATCCCCAACAAGGTACCTGTTACTCCACAGAATGTGATACCATGCCTACAGCATGTATCTTGGACAATACAGATCGAATGATTAGGTTCAATTATTCCATTTGATTGTATGTAATCAGATGATATGATAGCGAGAAGGCAGACCAGAATAACCAAATGAAACATGTAGGCACCAATTTGGAGGGGAGAAGAATATGCACCCTTGTAATACCTGTTCGAAAGCACGACGATGGTCAGCTCGATATTTCAATTTTTTCAACAACGGAACAAAATCAGGACTTTGTGGACAGCTGAGGTTTGGAACTTTCACTCTGTTCAGTGGTATAAATGTCACCCTTCCACCTTTTTGTCGAGTCAATAATTCAATGATCTTGGTTGATATGTCATCATTCTCGACAACCACATGAAACAGGCTATTTAAATATAGAACAGAATGGATTAGTGAACTAACAAAAAAAATGAATAAAGGTAAATAAATAAGATTACCCATTGTACATATGACATCTAAAAACATGTATAATATGATACCTAGTGCCAGCAGTGACCTCAACAGCTGTAAAGAACTTCTCTTCGCAGTCAACCAGTTCTAATACAGGACCAAACACTCCATTAATACCATAGTCCTTAATGATTCTGCTAACAGAATTCAGTCCTCTCCTAATATCCTAAGGAAGGAAACAAAGTTAGCACCAGCAAAGATTGCTTCAAACACTGTCCTGGCAAAATAGAATAAGTGCATTCTACTCGTATCAAACTGAGTAGGGATAAAGTGTGAGATTGAAGAGGGAGGCAGATGAATGTGCACAGCAGAGATACAAGTTCCGTAATGCAGAGATTTTAGAGGGTAGAGATCTAAGACAAATTCGTCATCATCTATGTCAATTTATTGCACAACAGCATGTAAGGAGAAGTCATGTACCCAACTTTTGGTGCAAATTTAATTCTATCCACAACATTGCAACCACCAGAAGAGGTTCAAACTTGAAAGAGCCACTGAACCGTTATGGAGGGAATGTTTTATTGCGTAGCAAACATGTTGTGACTATCACAAACCAGAATTGCTTAGTAATTACATTACAGAAATCATAAAGGCTCCATTGTAGTCGCTCCAAAGTCCAAACAACAATAAAATATTGACCAAGAAGCTTTAAGAGAACTTGTTATGAAAATGGAAAAACAAACAATACATAATCAACTGGATACATAGAGATTATTATTTATGTTCCGTATCATGATCAGCAATAATTTATGGGTGCATCTTTAAGATGCCAATATATAGCAAGCACATCAGAATAAAAGTGTAAACCCCAAGAAAGAAAAATTTTGGTAGCAATCAGTAATATGAACAAAAGAACATTTAAAATAAGTAGCATTTAATACCCCAGGAGTTGCTTGGTCCAAGCTTTTCTGTGCCTTTACAAGATCTACTTGTAGCCTATCAAGTTCAGCTTTCACCTCAGATTCCTCCGTCCAATATGTCCTGCAAAACTTTCCTTCTAATAAGTATATGAACTTTAACGCCACACATCATCCATTCAATGACAATGCCATGACCATTCATAAGAAATTACATACTTCCTTTCTTCTTGAAGCACATCTCTCTGCTTCCTCAAATCATTGTAGTCATTATGTCTTTTTGCAAGTGCTTCCTCTAACTTACTTGATTCATTTTTCCGAGACTCAATGTAGTTAGTTAAATCATTGATATCATCTTTAAGCTTCTGAATTTCTTCTTGAAGTAAACCCTCCTGCCATATTTGCAAGAATGTAATAGATATTTCAACTAGGTCAGCGAACAATTGAAGGGTGAAAGAAAAAAAAACTATTATTGATTCATGGAAGAATTCAAGATACAAAAGAAAAGATTCTTGGTTCATGCCATAAGGTTCTATTAGCAGAATTTAAGATGAAATGGATCAAACTAATACATGTGACAAAGGCAGGACCAAGTTTAAGCTAATTAAAGAAGTGCAACCAAAAAAAGGTCCACATTGAGATAGCAACCAGCAAACCAGTCACTGGATTATTACCTGCTTTCTATTCGATAAAAGTACAGGCTTGAGATCTTCAATTTCCTTTTGAAGCCACTTATCTCTAGCAGCTTTGTTTGCGAATTGAGTCGCCCTCCCCTGCTTTTGGTACAATATACTTAGCCGCTTCTCACGATCCATAATGCTGTCCCCACAAAATGGAAGTGTCAAAGAAGTGTTCGTAAATATATACTACATAATTATCCAAAAAACACATTTTACCTCTTTGATATCTCCTCCTCTTCCTTTAGTTTGGTCTGATGCACCTTGCTAATTTCAGCCAGTTCAGACTTTGACTTTTCACTCTCTCTCCTCACACTCTGTAAATCCCTTGCTGCTTCATCCTAACAATATATTATTTTAAGCACAGCAACAAGACATAATTAACTATACATTAACAAGCTCATAAATTTTATTTACATGCTCAAACATGGCATACCTTTGCTCGCTTCTCATTCACAATCCTGTCTTTTATATCTCTCAAATCAAGTTCAATCTGAGCAACTACCTTCAGAGCTTCAGTACGCCTCTTCTCAACACCTTCCTTTTGCGCCTTGGTATCATTTATCCCTTTAGTTGAGACTTTTATTTCTTTATCAAAGCTCTTGATCATCTCTCTGACATCCACCACTTCATTGTCCGCAAGGGCCATACTTTCGGAAATTTTTCTTCGGTTATCATCCATCTAAATAGCAGCAAGGAGTTCAAATGGAAGAAATATAAGAATCATTGCAGAATATATGAGTATGAAGAAATGATGGTTACATTTAGAAAATTGTTTTTTTTACTGTGGAAGTTGATACTGATTACAGAATCAGGACTGACATAAATTATGTTGGGATTGTCCAAAAAAGTGCAAGGGAATATGAGGAATATGGTTAAGCATCCTACATGCTTATGCACATCAGCAGATGATATTGATAAAGATATACTGATATAAATCTGGAGATAAAGCATAGCAGTATAGCACTCATCAACAATGGCTTGTTTGAACAGAAAATACAAAGAGTTTACTCTTTAGATTAGTATGCATAGCACCAGAGTACAACCCAGCTAACACAATAGATGAAAGGGCAATCAATTAGACTGAATGCAGCATAATCAACTGTTATACTGCTTGGGACAAAAGGCTAAGTTGTTGTTGTTGCAGCATAATCAACTGCTATATTTTTGTGGAAAACGTGAGGAAGTATACAAATTAACAGCAAATGCACTAACTAAGATCAGTGAGACTGACATTAAACACAGGTATAACATAATGAAATGTAGACACTTGACTACAAAAGGAGTGAGTAAAAACAAAAGGTGATGAAACAAGCATTTCAAAACCTAATGCTTCTACGTTCTCCAGTAAACTCGTCTTTTCATCAGGGTATGAAACAACCCAAGAGATTGTCATGTAACGGTTTGTTCATCAAACTCAATCCTAAGGCCTTTGTTCCTTATTTAGTCAAGTTGTTTCAACTTGTGAGGCAGAAGAAAACAATTTCCAAAAATGCAAACACGCACGGCAGAAATGGCAGAGCCTTACCGAAGCTAATTCATTCCTTGCATCATTAAGTTCATGGTCCAATATAGTATACTCAAGTGATCTTTTCTGCTTGTCCAGCTGCTGGTACTTCTTTAGTTCTTCTTTCTCTGCATCGAGCTCACTAAGTCTATCCTCCAGGTAGTGGACAACTTGATCAATCTGCTTCCTTTTGTTGGCTGCTCGTAAGAGAGGAATAGCCATCTCAAACATGTCAGTTTGATATTTGATAATATATCTATACACATAAAGAATTGTGGTGATTCAAAGTTTCAAACTACCTGTTTCGGTCATTATTTTCAAGCTCTCCTTCCGTCTATCCTCATAAACACGTGTACCACCAATCTCTTTGAGAAGATCCAGTCGTTCAGAATCTTTCATCAGGGTAAGGGATGCAATCTACAGATGAAAAGTTTGTCGATGCAATATCTGAACAGATGGAAGACATGAACAGGTGACTGGTGATTACTTGCTACCTTTCCTTGCTGGACAACGTAGTATGGATTAGAACGAGAGAAACCAGCACTCTCCAGCAGATTCATGACTTCAGTTTTACTGGACATAATAAGAACAAAAAGTAGGCCTGAGCAAGCAACAAGATATAACATTGTTGGGCTGGTTAAGGGGATACGATAACATGCCTGACATGCTTCCCGTCCAAGTAGTATTCATCCTTCTTTGAAGCAACTGTCCTCCGCAAGCGAACCTCTTCTTTATCAACCTGCAGCAAAGTGTATTTTCATTCGCAGGCTCGCAGCCAAGAGAACAGGGAGCATGTACAATTTTTCGTTATTGTGCCAATGCAAAAGGCAACCATCATGAACCAAACAGCAATGTATGCAGAGCTGATAATTATATGAGTGCCTACCATTTGAGATCTAGGTGTGACTATGTTTCCACAAAATATGCAACCTGAGACTCTAGAAGGTAGATTGGAATAAGTAAACTAAAATCTGAATAGATTAGAGAACTTACTGGAATACGATTGTCTGAATTGTCAAACACTATCTCAACAAAAGCAGATACAACCGAGTGTCCAGCACCTTCCTGGCAATGGTTATTAGTAAGGTATATCAAACACCAGCCACCTATTCCAACTATCTAGATTGCTTAAACAAAGAGGGAGCATACATGGAGAAGGGCACCCCTGTCTTCACTTCGCAGGTTCTGAAACATGTCACTCAGGACAAATCGTATAGCTGGAGCATTAAGAATAAACAAATCAGGACAACATTTTCACATAAGAGCAGAAAGATAGCAGTGCCATATGTTCAAAATTACCATGAAAGAAATTTGATTTGCCAGATCCATTTGCACCAACTGTGGCAAACAATAAAATAAATGTCAGTAAGAGCAGAAGAATGCGCATTAAAGTTATAGTTGCACTATAGTACTTGCAGTGAGTTCAGCAGAAAGATTAGAAAATCACTATAGAGGAAACGTACAATAAGCACACAGAAGAGTTACCAACTGTTTCAAGGTCATGGTTTTCTGATACAATGCATGCATACATGTGCCATGGCTATGCTAATTTCCAAAACAAAACAAACAAAACCCAATTTAGCAATGATCATCACTAACTAAAGCTTTGCAATTAACCTACTATGTAAGGATTTATCTATTGAAGCCCAGATATAGATAGAGGTTATGTTGCTGCATGAGTGACTTATGACAGCAAATTAAGTTGTCTGTGACTTATGACAGCAAATTAAGTTGTCTGTGCATCGGATAGGAAGCAAAACACGTGAAACTAATCACCCTATGACTACAGTAATATATCAGTTTGTGAGTGAGGGAACAGCAGAGAGGGTTTACCAACTACGTTAACTTTGGGACTGAAGGGCTCTGTTGAGACCTCTTCCCTGTAGCTCTTAAAACCTTCGATTATGACCTGTAGAGACAGATGGCTAATAAGTCATCAAGTTTTCATGAAAAATGCCAGCAAATTGTGCCGAGAGCAGAACATCTTACCTTCTTTATATACATTTTTTAGGCCTGGACAGGTCACGCCACCATGAAAACCCTGCAAAAGAGCATGGCAACTCAGTAACAAGTAAACCCTCCGCACCAAAAAAGCAGCAGGGGCGGATCCAGTAAAGGGACATTGGTTTACACATGTACACCCAATAATTTTTGCGAACACTTCGAATTTAGGAGGCTTGTCAAATAGCTAGATCGCTTTAGGTTAGGGTTTCGGTGCTCAGCTTCGCACAGCATAAGGGAAGGGAAGCGAAGAGAAGGGGTGGGAGTACCTGGTAGGAGCTCGTCGCCGGCGAACAGACCAATGAAAGCCTCAGCACCGGCTTAGGGCGGCGGCGGCGGCGTAACAGTCGTCGGAGAGCGAGAGGGTAACGCGAGAGAGAGAGGGGGAGAACGAGGAGGGAAGAGGGATGCAGCGGACGGAGTAGCGGACGGAAGGGGGAGCATCATCGACGGGTGGAAGAAAAAAAAAAAGGAAACGCACGGGCCGGTTGT
>JAKNSH010356792.1:0-30268 GCA_027790015.1 Cymbopogon flexuosus
CCTCGCCTTTCAGATCTGCCTGCGAACCCCCGCCACGCCACCCCATGACCCCCCGACGCGCATCACGCCAGGGTACTACTGCCGCCACCGCAGCCAATGGCTCCCTGCCCTGACCCACCCCATGGACGACCTCGCCGCGGGGGGCCTCGCGCTCTTCGCCGCCGTCGCTGACTTCAGAGACGACTCCGCTCCTGCTGCTGCCGCCATGACGCCACCGCAGCCGGAGCCCGAGTCCGCGCCCGGGAGCCCCTGCTCCGTCACCAGCGACTGCAGCAGCGTCGCCACCGCCGACTTCGAGGGGTTCGCCGACCTCGGCTCCGCGCTCGTGCTCGACGACCTCGTCTCCTCCGCTTCCACCTCCACCTCTCTCCCCGCCTCCGGGCCCAGGGCCGCCGCCCCCGCCAGGAGCGTCTTCGCGCTCGACTGCGTGCCGCGCTGGGGGCTCGAGTCCGTGTGCGGCCGCCGACCAGAGATGGAGGACGCCGCCCGCGTGCTGCCCACCTTCTTCCACGTCCCGCTCTGGATGCTCGCAGGCGACGCCCCCGTCGATGGCCTCGACCGGGCGTCCTTCCGCCTCCCCACGCACTTCTTCGGCGTCTACGACGGCCACGGCGGCCTTCAGGTTCTTCTTCTTCACACACACGCCTAATTCCATTTCACCACCACCACCGCCTGCATATACCACTTGACTGTTACTCTAGCTGCAAACCCCCTGATCAATCAATGAATATATGAATCCCCTCTGCTGCAGGTCGCCAACTACTGCCGTGACAGAATCCACGAGGTACTGGCAGAGGAGCTCACCAAGGCAGCGGAGGACGCTCACTTGAGTGGCCTCGACCCTAGTACTCAGAAACACTGGGAGAAGGCCTTTGTGGACTGCTTCAGCCGTGTTGATGCAGAGGTGGGAGGAAACCAGGTGACCCAAGGCAAGCCTGTGGCTCCAGACACCGTTGGGTCAACAGCGGTGGTTGCTCTTGTCTGCTCATCGCATGTCATTGTTGCCAATTGCGGGGACTCGCGAGCGGTGCTCTGCCGGGGCAAGCAGCCAGTGGCGCTGTCCGTGGACCATAAAGTAAGCCATCATCATCTATTCTCGGGTCAACTATTCTACCCAGTGTTGTTTCACTCAATCTGTGGATTCTGTCTGGGTTACTAGTTTGATTGTACGAGGTGTTGCTCATTTGCTAGCTGTTCTTCTTGTTTCAGCCAAACAGGGAGGATGAGTATGCGAGGATTGAGGCCCAGGGGGGCAAGGTCATCAATTGGAATGGCTATAGAGTTCTTGGTGTTCTTGCCATGTCCCGGTCAATTGGTACGTGTCCCTGACTTCATGTCATGAGAGCAACATTGCTTTATGATGTCATATACATCTGCACAGTTCTTCAATTCCTGAAAAACTACAGACTATTTAATCAGACTACTTACAACAAGGGTACAGTATGTAGCTATCACCACTTGGAATGTTGGTAACTGGTCCATTCTATTCTATGACAAATTATTGGCTATATTTGATTTGTTCAAGTTTCGCTATAGGGATATATATATATATATATATATGCTTTGAATTTGTTAAGAGTCAAAAGTTTGCTTGTCCGTTGTGGAAACCTAGTGAGTTCCAACTTTGATTGCGCCACTGGATAAAATGGTATGGACTTCTGTTGGATAGCAAGCAGTTGTGTGGTTTGGAATGTTTCGCTGACTATGCAGTGTTGACTTTAAGCCTCTGTGTTCATGTGTGGTTGGTTACTACAGAACAGTTGGTAGTGCTTCCAGGCTTGTGAGGAAATTAGGCTGTTGTGCGCATCTGTTGACCTTTGAAGATTTCATTTCACCCACAGGAGTCCACAGATTAAGTTAATCTTATTCATTACCTGGACCTAGGACGGACTGCTTGATCTTATGTTCTATGATCCTGGACTCCTTGCTGCCACAGGAGAGTGTCAGGCCCAATGATCTTTGTTTTATTGAACCTTTAGAACCGTGTGTACGGTTTTGATGCCTTTGTTTCAGTGTTCCAGTCTACCTCGCTTAAACTTCACTACAACCAGATAGACTTGTGGATGAAAAAGTGTCCATCAACCAACTGCTCTTTTGACTGTTTATTTCTCCCAACATCAGATAGAGTGATAGACAAATGATACTTGATGATGTGATTTTGATTGATTGCCAAAAGCAGGAGATGACATATTGTTGATCTACATGCAGGGGACAGATACCTGAAGCCATATATAATCCCAGTTCCTGAGGTCACAATTGTCGCCCGTGCAAAAGATGATGAGTGCCTAATTCTTGCCAGTGATGGCCTCTGGGATGTAATGTCAAACGAGGAGGTATGTGATGCTGCTCGCAAGCGCATACTGCTGTGGCACAAGAAGAATGCAGACGCCTCATCGTCGGCCCAAAGAAGCGGTGATTTGGCAGATGAAGCAGCTCAAGCAGCTGCTGAATATTTGTCGAAGCTGGCTCTCCAGAAGGGGAGCAAGGACAACATAACCGTCATTGTCATCGACCTCAAGTCACATAGAAAGTTCAGGAGCAGAACATAGCCACGGATTCGGGAAGACTTGGACAATAACAATAGTTATTACTAGGGCGCTAGAAAGGTGGAGACAAGGCTCCTGTTTAGTCTGCTGCACATGTACATTGGTTAGCCCAACACGGGTCTTTTTCCACAACCATATAGGCTGCCACGTTTGTTCAGGGTACAGAACTACAGATTTATACACAGATCTAATCTGGTTGGAGATTGGGCTGACGAGGTAAGGTGGTTGATTCTAGGGTCCAAATCTGAAATATAACATACATATGTAGATTCCAAGTAGCTGTCACTGATTGGGTTTGGGGCATTGTTTCTGTTATTAACAGGTATAAAGGTACAATAGAAACTGCTAATCTGCTAGCACTGTGCTTCCTGTGCTTTAGATATATATTGATGTGTAGTAGCAGATTAGCAGTGCAAGAATACTGTACCGTAGTAGTTTCTGCAACAAATGGGATGTGCCTGTATCATATACGACATGGTGTGTAACAGGACTTTATTCTTGGCGACCGTGGTTATTAATTCGGTTGCCAACAGAATTATTGTTTTGCTGATCGGTATGACACCCCATTCTGTCATGCTGATGCATCTTATTCTCAGCCATGCTGATATAGTGGACTTAATATTCTGAGGCTGAGGATCATGTTATGTTATGCAACTTTCGGAATCCAAGCTGCATATCGACAGCAGCATGTTAACGACCAACAACATATGTGCAGTCTTTTCCATGTGCTTGGACTAGTGTTGTAAACTTTCGTACGTTCAGTTGGTGAACGTGGAAAGGTGCAAACAATGTCTCCAGACGTTACCATCGTGTTTTCAACAAAAATGGAGTGTTAAGCCCTCTTTTTTTTTCTATACAAAACTAGAAAAAAAAAATACTACGCAACGAAATACTCCTTGCCAAGTAAAAGGTTAAGATATTCAGAGTGAAATCTCAAAAAACGAAGAAGCCAGAAAAGACTACATTTTTAAGGCTTCGACCCTAAAACAGTTTCGGGGTTTTACCTTTTTTTTTCCTTTAGTTTTAATGTGATGGTTTGCTAGGATCTTTTATTAATCCAGTAAAAAAGCCTTTGCAAAACTCTACCAGAAAGGACCACAATCGAGCAACTTTTGATCGCATGGTTGGTTGTGGTTTCAGCCCTTCCACCCAAAAATCTAGCCAGCCTATTTTAGTTTTCTATATAAAATAGACAAATCCTTCACTGGATTCTAAGCTGACCTGTCATGGCTCTTTCTGACTTCGGCTTTCTCTCACTGCAAGTACTATAGGAAATAGTTCTGATTCTCTCTTCACAAAGTACACGAGAGAGAGAGAGAGAGCGCTACTCCCTCCGTCCAAAAAAAAATGTGTTTGTGTCGTAAGTTTAACTCGATTTGTATAAAATACGTGCAACATTTATATCTCAATTTCGTTAAAAAAACTAGATTCAAAGATCATTTTAATGATACTAATTATATATTATAAATATTAGTATTTTTTAATATATAATTATTGGCAGTTGTTTTTCAGAAAGCGAAAACGTCATTTATTTTAGGACGGAGCGAGTATCCTGTTACTAAGGGCAAGTTTAAACAGTGTTTGTGAGTGAACCATGCCACAACTTTGGCGAATGAAAAATGAGCCAAACCTTGCCGACTTTTTACATGGACTAGTGGTCAAGCTTGATAGAAAAAAAAAAGAGAAGGGGCCAATATGACATGAAATGAAATCAAAGGGGCCAAGATTAGTATTTTATTAGCATTAAATGTTATATTAATAATTTCCAAGCTCAGAGGTGGCCATGGTCCTCTTTGGCCTTAACTAAGCTCTGCCACTACGTGGAACACACTTCGCTAGAGGGAAAAAAAAAAAGAATTGAGGCTCTGCCGGTTGTGTGACGTGCCTAACTTTGCCAAGTTGTACAGTGCTATGGGAAGTGGTGAATTTAGAGCCAATTAAAAAGATGTATGATACATAACCTTCGTATCGAAGAAGATGTATATATAGTAAAAGAAATATTATAACTATTGTTTTTTTTTACAATTTAGAGGATGTGCGTCTGCACCGCCTAGTTACTATATAACTTTACATTGACATGTGAGGGTATATTAAGGTGTAGTGCGATGACATCACCAATGAAACACATATAATGTTAGAAGCTACCGCAAGTCCTATTGTGAAAGAAAATCTAAGTTACATTATTGACTTTGGATTATGTATGTATCTTTCTTTTTTTTTTTTTGTCTCGCCCCTTGAAAACACAAAAGGCCTATGAGATATAGCATTGTGTGGCCAATAAATCCATATGTTTCTATAAGCCGCTTGTAACTTGTATTTTGTTATAAGAAAAGCGAGGAAAGTCGACATTTTACTGATACACTTCTCACTATACGTATAACTATGGTACTGTATGTATGTATGTATTTTGATTGTAGAAAGAAGAAGAAAACTCCCAAATCCGTTCAATTCAATTCAATCGCATCGCATCATCACCCACGCAAACGCAAGTAGGGTTTTCCTTGCTTTTCCTCCCTTTCTCTTCCACCTCGCCTCCCGCCGCGTCGATCTCCGTCCGCCCGCCCGCCCGCCGCATTCTCTCCCGCCCCCCAACCCAAACCCTAGGGCCTCCAAGCTCGCCGCCGATGGGGCGCAAGAAGAACGTCGCCATCGACGACGACGAGTACTCCTTCCCGCAGGACGACGCGGCCGACCCAGCCCCGCCCGCGCCCGCGCCCGCCGCCGACAAGGAGAAGCCCAAGAAGGGCGGCAAGAAGGGCAAGAAGGGGGGCAAGGCCGCCGCGCCCGACGACGACGACTACGAGCCCCCTCCGCCGCCGCCGCCCGCCGCCGATGAGGACGACGACGGCGAGCCCGTCAACCTCGTCTTCACCGGCAAGAAGAAGAAGAAGAAGGGCGCCGCCCCCGCCGCCTCCTTCAGCGCCTTCAGCGCCCTCGGCGAGGAGGACGAGGACCAGGATGAGGAGGACCCCGCCCCGCCTGCCGCGGCCGAGCCGGAGCCCAGCAACGATGGAGCCGAGGACGACTACGACCTCGATTACGACTTCAGCAAGGAAAAGAAGAAGAAAAAGAAGAAGGACAAGGGACCTCGCTCGGCACCTGCCAAAGACGAGGATGACGAGCCTGCTCCGCCACCCCCACCTGTGGCTGAGGAGGAGGATGACGAGCCCTCAGTGACTGCTGCCAAGAAGCCACAGAAGAAGAAGAAAAAGAAGGGTGCGTTTATGATGGATGGTGAGAACGTCGATGAGATCCTTGCAGGGATGGAGGAGGATCCTCAGCTCGCGGATGAGCCTGAGCCAGAGGAGGTGAAAGTTCAGGATTCTGTGGCTGCCCCTGATGCGGATGATGCCGCGGGGAAGAAATCAAAGAAGAAGAAAAAGAAGGGAGGGTTTACAATGGATGTGGATGGCGAGGATATCGACCAGATCCTTGCCGGGATAGAGGGCCGCCCGCCTGCTGCAGAGGAGCCTGAACCCAAGGATACCAATGATGAGGGAACTGTGGCTGCTGCCGCCCCTGTGGATGATGCTGAAGGGAAGAAATCGAAGAAGAAAAAGAAGAAAAGCGGAAGGACAGCAAAGGAAGAAGAGGAGTTGGACAAGGTTTTTGCTGAGCTTGGTTTAGCCCCTCCGGAGGAGGACAAGCCAGAGCAGGCGCCGCAATCTGCTGCATTGGCCAAGGAGGATGTTGGAGCTGCAGAGGATAATGTGGATGACAAAGCTGAGGAAGGAGGAGAGGTGGAATCTGCTGCTGCCAAGAAGAAGAAGAAAAAGAAGGAAAAAGAGAAGGAGAAAAAGGCTGCAGCAAAGGGAGCGGAGGCTAAGAAAGAGGAGAAGGAGCAAGAGGCGCCTAAAGGGAAGGTTGACATGAAGAAGCTCCCTAAACATGTCCGTGAGATGCAGGAGGCACTTGCCAGGAGGAAGGAAGCCGAGGAGAGACAGAAGAGAGAGGAGGAAGAGCGATTACGGAAGGAGGAGGAAGAGCGGCTGCGACGCGAGGAGGAGGAGAGGAAAGCGGAGGAAGCAAAGAGGAGGAAAAAGGAAAGGGAAAAGGAGAAGCTGCTCAAGAAGAAGCAGGAGGGTAAGCTCTTGACTGGGAAGCAGAAGGAGGAAGCGAAGAGATTAGAAGCCATGAGGAGACAGTTCCTTGAGCAGAGTGAACTCCAAAAGGCTGAGGGTGCTGCCCCTGAGACCAAGAAGAGGCCAATATACGATTCTAAGAAAAAGAGAGCTCAACCAAAGGCCACAGAGACTGCAAAGGTAGTTGAAGAACAACAGGAAGAACTCAATGAAGTTAACAATGATGAGGAAGAATATGTGCTCGTGGATCAGGAATCTCAATCTCAGGTTGAGGAATCCGAGGAGAAAACTGAACCTGACCAGGAGACTGAAGAGCCAAAACCAGAAGAAGAAGAGGAAGATGAGGATGAGTGGGATGCAAAGAGCTGGGATGATATTGATGTCAACTTGCCTAAGACAAGCGCTTTTGATGAGGAGGAGGCAAAGCCTGTTGTCAAAAAGACTGAGCCTATCCAGAAGCAGGAAAATACTAAAGCTCAACCTACGATGCCTGCTGTCAAAAAGCTTGCCCCTTCTGTTGCAGACTCTAAAAAGAGTGAAACTGATGATGGTGGTGCCAATAATGGAAATATTAAGAGGAACAAAAAGAAAGGACCTGTCAAAGAGGATAATTCTAAGAATGGTAGTGACCTTAGATCACCAATCTGCTGCATCCTTGGTCATGTCGATACTGGCAAGACAAAGCTGCTAGATTGTATTAGACGCACTAATGTGCAAGAAGGCGAAGCTGGGGGTATTACCCAACAGATTGGAGCAACATACTTCCCTACTGAAAACATTAGAGAGAGAACTAGGGAGTTGAAAGCTGATGCCACACTCAAGGTTCCAGGCGTGCTTGTTATTGATACCCCTGGGCACGAGTCCTTCAGTAATCTGCGTTCTAGAGGTTCAAGTTTGTGTGATATTGCCATTTTGGTTGTTGACATCATGCATGGGCTTGAACCTCAGACAATTGAATCCCTGAATCTTCTGAAGAGTCGAGATGCAGTGTTCATTGTTGCTTTGAATAAGGTATGTTTTCTAGAGTTGCCCTTTGATTTTTGGCTTTCCTTACTATTTTTATTACTTATTCATTACTTAATCTGTTTATTTTCACTTTATAAAGGTTGATCGTCTTTATGGTTGGAAGAAATGTCCAAACGCTCCTATTGTGAAGGCTTTAAAACAGCAAAATGAAGATGTTAAGAGGGAGTTCAATATGAGACTTACAGATGTGAGTGAGCATCACATTCTTTGTTTGCCTTTCTTTTTAACAGGAAACTATCATGGAGTGCCTTGATTAAAACATGTGCTTGTGTTGCCCAACAGATTGTTACACAATTCAAGATGCAAGGAGTGAATACTGCTTTGTACTACAAGAACAAGGAGATGGAAGATACCTTTAACATAGTGCCTACAAGTGCTGTAAGGTTTGGTCATTAACCTATTGCTTCATCTATTTTTATGCACTGTATGTTACATCGCATCTCATATCTGATATTATTGCCATCTTTACATGACATGTTATGTGCTGCTCTTACCAGTGGTGAAGGCATTCCTGATTTGCTTCTGTTGTTGGTTCAATGGGCACAGAAGACAATGGAAGAAAAACTTACATTTGTTGATGAAGTTCAGGTAATGTACTTCGATCTTTATTGTGCCATTACGGCTACAAAAAAAAATGCATTCTTATCAATTATCTTCTTTTGCTTCAGTGTACTGTACTGGAAGTCAAGGTCGTTGAAGGTCATGGTACTACAATTGATGTTGTTTTGGTCAATGGTATACTGCATGAAGGAGATCAAATAGTTGTTTGTGGCATGCAGGTAGAAGGTGTTTTAATTTATATTTTAAGTGCTAAAATTGGAGCAGAACTTTAAGATGTCTAATGTTCTTGTATTTTTATGTAGGGACCCATTGTGACAACTGTCAGGGCTTTGTTAACACCACACCCAATGAGAGAGCTTCGAGTTAAGGTGAGTATCTGATAATGTTGCAGCTTTGATTATTTGGATATCAATTCACACCCAGCAAGATACTCTTGGATTGTCGGGTGAAAATCATTTTATTGTGGGAGGTTTACTATTGGTTACATGTCGGTTGGTACTTGTTGGTTCTGCCACACAGATGCTAATGCTCTTATCAGTAAACAACCATTGTGGGGGTATGTTCTGGTTTTGCTGGTATTGGACCCAATGAAAAAAAATGTGGGTGCAGCTAATACTTGGAGAGCCAACCATCATTGCATAAAAAATAGGATAGGTTTGATTTATGTTAATTGTGGAGTTCTATATAATCAAAACAGTTAGTATAAGTGGGTTTCCTCTACCAAGAGAATAAGACTACATTTGTGAGCAGCGGGTGTTGTCAAAGATTGTACCGGTTTCACTGGTCTTGGCATTCCTGTATTTTACCAGCTACCCCAATTCATTTAAGAATACCCACTTTCACATTACCATGCTTACCTATGAAACATAGACAATTTCCAACTGCCATTTGATTTGTTGATAACTTTTAGATGGTTATATGGTTCCACCATTCAAGTTGTGTCACTTGAATGCCATTGATTTTTTATTTGACCAGTGTTAAATTGTTCTTAGTTTAATGCTTCAAATTGAAGTAACACACCAAGAAAACTCGTATTTTCAGGGCACCTACCTACATCATAAGGAGATAAGAGCTGCACAAGGAGTCAAAATATCTGCTCAGGTGGATACAGTTTTTCAGTTTGTCATTTCTAAGTTTTATTTATGGTGGTGTATTAATAGTTGCTTTTTTCAGGGTCTTGAACATGCAATTGCAGGGACAGCTCTTTACGTGTTAGGACCTGATGATGATTTAGACAAACTGAAGGAAGCTGTTATGGAAGAGATGACACGGGTTAGGAGCCGGATTGATAGGAGTGGTGAGGGTGTCTATGTACAGGCATCGACCCTTGGGTCTTTGGAAGCTCTCACTGAGTTCTTGAAGAGCCCTGCCGTGAATATTCCCTTCTGTGATTTCAGTATAGGGCCAGTGCACAAGAAGGATGTTATGAAGGCTAGTGTTATGCTTGAGAGAAAGAAAGAATATGCAACTATCTTGGCCTTTGATGTCAAAGTGATGCCTGATGCCCGTGAGCTTGCAGAAGAGTCCGGTGTGAGGATCTTTGTGGCTGATATAATATATCACCTGTTTGACCAATTTACAGCATACATTAAGAATCTCAAGGAAGAGAAGAAGAAGGAAAGCGCTGAAGAAGCTGTGTTCCCTTGTGTTCTTAAGATTATGCCAAACTGTGTCTTCAACAAGAAGGATCCAATCGTTTTGGGTGTCGATGTCCTTGAAGGAATAGCTAAGGTATTTTGTTATCATCAGTATTCTACTCTTGCTCTGTTTTCTGTGTTGCTTTATTAATTAGTTAGACCTAATAAATAGTAAAACTCGAATGAATCAAATATGCTCTCATGTAGGAACTAAAGTTATATAAAGATTCAGAGGCTTATTGTTATGTTCACTGTTTTTGAGGGAATCAGCCATCTCATCAGTGGGGCAGCCAAGCACTAATCACGGCCTAGGCACCCGCAATGGGCGACTTATAAGCTAGCTCTAAGCATTTTTTTTCCATATTTTAATAGGCTTTAGAGAAAAGCTAGCTCTTGATGATGTGAGACTGTTGTGGAGGCTATCCATATTTTGAGCTATATATGCCTAAAAGTTAGCACTATTGAAAAAGTTGGCTTAGAGCTAGTAACTAGCTTATACCTGCCCTGACTTTCCTGTACCAAGTCAAGCTACTATGTTTTGGCTTTTAAATACCAAGTTATGACTACTGACCGGATTTTCATATGTATATGTTGCCCTGATATCTTGTTTTTCCCTGTCGTTTAGGTGGGAACTCCTCTCTGCATACCCACTAAAGAATATATTGATATTGGGAAGATTGCCTCAATTGAAATCAATCACAAGCAAGTTGATATGGCAACAAAAGGGCAAAAGGTGGCTATTAAGGTTGGTGCCATCATCTGCATCACTATTCCAAGATGTTATTCTAAATTCTGTACATTATTATTATAATGTTTGCTGGTTTTGTGAACAGATTATCGCAAACAATTCTGACGAGCAGCAGAGGAGCTTCGGCAGACACTTTGATATGGAAGATGAGCTTGTCAGCCGGATATCAAGACGATCTATTGATATTTTGAAACAAAACTACAGGGCAAGTCCAATTCTTCTCCCTTGTTTTTCATGTGTGCCACATAAATCAGTACCGGTTTCTGATTTTCCTCTTTTTAAAATGCAGGAGGATTTGTCTATTGAAGACTGGAAACTTGTTGTAAAGTTGAAAGCAATATTGAAGATACAATGAGAAGCACCTCACCCCCACCTGTCCATGAATCAGCAACCGCTTGGAAACAAGTCTCTACTGATAGTTTGGGGAGGCTGTCTGTCTTAATATCAGCAGTAAAATTTGGGAATTGCGAGACTGAGATTCTGTGGCGCCGCATCCATCTTTACACTGGAGTTCCCCAGGGAGGGTACCAATTTTGATACGGTTTGATTTTTGTAATTTGCTCGGAAGGCGCTTCATTTTGCAAGACAAGCACATTCTGTAATAACATGAAAAATGAGATTTGTGCCGTCTCTTAACACTTGCTTTTGATGGCTTGAACTGTATTTTTCATGAACTCTCAAGCCTTGCAGCAACGAATTGTGTAATACACTGATGCTATGCAAAGTCTGTTCTTTTGTTTACGAGTTGTTGAGCCCTTCTATCGGGTACTAAATTATGACTTAGGAAAAATAGTTTTGGGGTTTCTAAAATCTTTCGTTTCTGTTTTCTCCCACTTTTTGTATAGTCCAAGTACATGTGTTGTACTGTTTTTTCGTTATTCTATATTTGGATTTCCTAAAAGTGGAAGATAACAAGCATAAATCTTGTGGAAGCTATTATGGTCAAATGACGTGGCAACTCGTGATTTGCTGAAAAAGTGAAAGACAATAAATACAGAGATCTTCTAGGAGATGTGTAGTAGTGGTTTATTTTCTTCCTCAAATTTCATTAAAGGCTTGTTTGAGATGAATATATGAGCATCCAAACAAGTCTTAGCATTGGTTTAATTTCCTTTTAAATTGGGTTCCTTCAAACTGTCGCTGTGGTATAATTTTCCACCTGAAATCCTATTGTGTTGTTTACTTAGCCCTCCCCCCTCTCAAACTTTGAAATATATACTCCCTCCGTCTCAAATTGTAGGTCACTTCAAGAATCTTGGAGAGTCAAAGTTTTTAAAGTTTGACTAAAGTTATATGATAAGATAATAACATTTGTGATATCATTTAAGTACCATTAGATTTTTTATTATTTATATTTTCATCGTATACATATTTGATATCATAAATTATTATAGTTTTCTCAAAAAGTTTTGGTCAAACTTAAAAAGCTTTGACTCTCCAAAATTCTTAGAGTGGCTTACAATTTGGAACGGAGGGAGTACCTTTTAGCTCTCATCTATCGTTATTCAATCCTACGTGCTTTAAGCCTTTTTACATTCCACGGGAAGTTGATGCGATATTTTGCTGTTTGGCAGCTAATGCGAGCAGCGATGAGCCATAGAATATCATAACTTGCACTGACACACCATGGCTACAAAGCTTTTGATGGAACTACATGTTGTAAAGAAACGAAGAGGCAGACTTTCCACTAACAATTAACAATTACAGAGGCGGCTAATCAGAAAGGAACAATAATATAAAGAATTGAGGGAAAAACTCGCTGCATATATTACAGTTCGAGTACCCTAGCAAAAGAAAATAATCATCTCCCCCCCCCCTGAGTCAACATCATGCATTAAGCGCCCAGTGCATCACCACCAGCTAATAGGGCGTAATAAGCTCATGCGGGATGGTGATGAGCTGAGATTGTAACAGAGCATGCCCAGCTGCACGACTATGCACATCAAGCAGTAACAATCGACTGCTCATAGCAAAGCAGCACCGTTAAAATTGTAGGGCGCTCCTGCTTCTGAATGGTAGTCCATGGTTCCAGAGCATCCCGTGCAAAACAAAGTGGCATTGCTCACCAGCAAAGAACCTGGTTGATGATTCTGGCTTGGTTTGTGGTACCGTTCCAGCCCACGTGCTTCATTCATTTGCTGTGGCAATCTCAGATTTCTTTTCATCGTCAACCTCCCCAGGTGATCCTGATTCATGGGCAATCTCATTAGGTTTGGCTGAGTTGGCAGACCGACAATCAGTGTCAACGGATTCAGGCAAGGCATTGTCAGCTTCAGTAGAGCTGCCAGGTTCATTTGCTGCTCCCTCTGTGCCTGATGCTTCAGCTGCACCTCCAGTCTGGCCATCTTGAACATCCGCAGGTCGCTCAGAGGCTTCAGCATCATGGGATGCACTGTCCTCTTCTGTACACAAAATTTCCTCACCATCCGTAGTAGCACCATTGTCGTTGGCAACTTCTGCTAGTTCCTTGGCCTCCTCGACAGGACCATTTTCAAGAGATGTACTTTCCAGCAGTGAATCGGTGCCAGTGGTTTCACCAGTTAGCACTTCATCAGTTTCCTCCGCGTTCAAGGAAATCTCTTCAGAATTGGGGGATGATGAAGGAACAGATGCAGCTAGGCGGTCATTGATTCCTTTATCACCATCAAAAGTGAACCAGTTTGAATTCATAAAGAGGGAGCCGCTGCAGAATGCACACACTATAAGCCATCTTACTTGTACTAAGGACAGTTTAGGCCACTGAAAAATATTAATTACCTGTCCTGATCATCCCCCAAACGCAATGAAGATATTACTACTTCAGCTGACTCATCATCGAAGTAGACATCCTGAAATACATGCACAGGAATCAACTCACCAATAATCCATGTCCATTATGGCATGATACAATACAATATGTTTTAAATTATCAAATCAAAAATATTGACTATGAACCAATCTTATTGACTATATCGAAGTAAAACAACAGAAATATTTACATAATAGTACTGTAAGCATACCTCATCATCTCGTTCGTGGGATCCTTGTGCCTGCAATAATCAAACATGAAATATGTTATGCATAGATAGTAGCATAATGTTACTAATGAAGGTAATATTAGTATAATACAGTTATCTGGGACATTCCCAAGGTTTTGTTTTACATAAAATCACATGGTTGAAATGTTTAGTTCTAAAACAGTACCAGTGAAGATATTATGAGTTTATGACAGTTTCAGGAATTCAACACACCTTTTTTCTAAATACCATTTTACAAAATTATACCATGCTATTAAAGCACATGATGTTCAAAACTAAAGAAAATCTTGTAAAAAAACGTACTGACGAAAATCACCTCTTCAATGTCATCATTGCTGTATATCCCATATCGAAATGCCTGGCTCAGATTATTAGCAAGTGCTGCCACATCATAGTCTCTGTCTCGGAAGTCGTCATCATCACTATCCCTCCCACGATCATGTAGAGAAGTCGGACGGCTGCAGCACATTTGCCAACGGTCAGGAAGAAATATACAATTTACCACAGATAAATCACAAGTGTTTCAGCAGTGTACACAATAATCAGAAAACCGAGGATGGGAAAAGAACGTACCCACATGCCCAATGGTAAACGTTCTCCACCTCATTGCGTTTGATCAGGACATCTGTCTGCCATACAGCCCACTCACTGATCTCCTATATATAAACACATGTTAAATGTAAATGAGTAGATGACACACTAACAGTTCCAAATTGTTGGCCAAAGATGAAACAGAAATTGGAAATACCTGCAAGTGACTCAGGATCATGCTGTTACTATTTCCAAATTGAATGAGCTTATTCGCTATTCGAGTTATGTGTCCAATATTCCCAATTCTTGGAGGTTCTTTCCCTTCCGACGGTAATGTTGGCTACAAAGTACAAACACATGGCATAATCAAAATATTGGCCACAGAGCCCATCAAAAAAAATGACAAGTATCTAGAAATAGATTTACCCCATTAGACTCCACTGGCAGAGATGGACTTTTTTCAGCGGCAAGGACTTTACCGACAAGGCCGCAGTCATTAAGGATATGGTCCGTCAATTGATTTCTTTTAACCTCAAGGCAAGAAACAATAATGTTCTCAACATGATGATGCAAAAAGTTATTATAAGGGTACCTGCAGCACCAGGCAATGTATTAGTATCTTCCTTTAACAGTAGCTATTAAGGAATAGAACACAGTAGACCACTTACTGAAAAAATAAATCAATGCAATGCTTTATCACTGATTGGCTTATTAGCTCCTTCTCAGCAATTTCGCTACCAATTGTTAGCAAAACAGAGATGAACTCTACAATCTGAAAGAAACAGAAGTATGATTTATTAAAACAAAAATAAACAGGAAAGGGCTCTGAAGAGTTAGGCAAGGTGGACAGCAGTTGAGGCCATCAACAGATTAAATAACAGAAGCATATCTCAGTCAGAAATTACCCCATCATATGTCCTCATGCACAATATTAAATAACAGTAAAGTATGAAAAGCCCTAGGTAGCATTAATGCTTCCAAATTTATTCAGGAGGAAAAAAATGTCTTAAGCAAAAGAAATTAATCATTATGCTCAAAATAAAAACAAGAGATCCACAGCATCTGAGCGTACCTTCAAACGGTGTTTTCCTAGAGGCGGACGCAAACATCCATAAGTTGTAGGCAAAACATTTTCAGAAGAAGTAATGTCCAGTAACTTAAGCAAATCACCTAAGATGTGATTATAGGTATACTGGTAAGTTCTCAGAAAGGCAATCAAGCATTTCATTTTCATTAAACATGCCAGGTGTGCACATGACAGGCGGAATGTGTGACAGAAAGCAGGGGTGTAACAAATGAAAAGCATATATATAAACAATACAAGTAGCATTAAGTAGAAAGAATCAATCACAGAGCACTCACCTAAACTCTCCAGCATACCATCAACTGTTTCTGGACTGGCTGTGACCAGCGTCCCGTGAGTTAAGTTGCTTCTAAATGCTTGGTAAGAGGCTGATGCTAGTCTTTTGGGGTCCAACAAAGATATACACACTGACAATGAATGAACCAGAACAGATTTTGGTCTTGACTCTTCAAGAGCATGACGAAACAACCTACCAACAAAACTGATACGAGGAACAAGTAAAGAAAAATGAGCATAATAATCGATGACAAAGGAAGGGATATGATGCACAATAGTTGCATTTTCTGATCGTGCAAAAATTAAATGAAAAGGACAAACCTTGGGCTGCATATTTTTGCAGCAAAAGCAGGAGGGGCGCATCGAGTTACCGCAGAAAGGATTTCAGCAGCATTTGCATGCACTTCAGGAGAGTCCTGTTTGGTCAAGGCAACATAGATATATGAGCTCTTTACTAGCAATATATCCAAAAAGAACATATGAATTCTACTGAGACAACAAACCAATATCCTCCATAAACACTGCAAGTACAGCTTAATAATGACATGGTTTAGTGCCAAACATATGTCGTATAGCACGATGTTATTGAGTGATCAAGTGTACTTACTGATGAGCTAAATTTATCTACAATCATTTCCAGCACATCTGTATTCTCTAACCAATGCAATGTATCCGCGAAATTTGAGTATATGGTTTCATCAGCGCCAATCAATCTCATCAACACCTGTTTTACAATCAATCTGATAAACAACCAACCAAAGGCACCCACCAAACTAGATGGGTTATGAGTTCAATAGCTACTTACCTCCATTATTGATGTAATACCAATGAGGTCAACAAGCTGGACAACAATAACTGGATGCTCCTACAAAAAAAGGTAAAAGAAAAGATAAGCAAACATAAATTGGAATGTACGCAAATCACACCATCTTTCCAGCATGTATAGTATCCAAAGACAGTGAGGGCAATGAGCACAAGTGCACAACTGAGATATCACAATCGCAGAGAAAATAAAGGATTCCAATATCAATAGACCACAAATCATATCCTATGCACCCATACAAAGTCAACAACAGAATATATCATGGAGTCCAGTCAATCTGCAAGAGCAAGGCAACAACACACACAACAAGACTTACACGAATAAGTTCACTGACATGGGCAAACAATCAATCAGCAATCTTTGGTTGGTAAAACAGAATATGAATGTGCATTCAAAGCAGGCAGAACAGGCCAAGCTCAAGGTTACCTAGCAACACTGAAAAAAAGGCATAGAAGCAACAATCTACCTTTTACAGAACAGATCAGCAATACCTGAACATAATTCATAAGAGGAGCAGTCTTCCGTAGCAACAAACATATAACCACCTAAAAAGATAAATAACCTGGTTGAGCTCCATAATTCATCATAATGCAACAGCAAGAGAAGGGTTGTGAAGCCCCATGTGAAAGTTAGAAGTAAGCGTGCATTGCAGAGGTCTTTAAGACAATTTTATCCATGATTGAGGTAAGGAATAAAAGGAGACAAGGTGGGGGTACCTTACTAAAGTAACCAGCTAACAAGGTGCTATGCGGATGGTCAGGTTTTACAAATGAGAAAAGTAAATCCATTGACTGTAACAGAAGGAAGGAGATTGTTAGACAGAACGAAGTGCATAAACTTGTGGACTAACATGAGTTCCAAAGAAATGTGCTAGCAAGTGAATATATTTACCTCAACATCCTCTACCAAGGTTCTCAAAATAATGTCAATTTCACAAGTAAAAATCTCACAAGCGATAAATGGAAACCTGCAAGAGGTAGACAAGTGAAGTTTGACAAGGCTAATCAGCAGACTAGTTTAATATATGGCATCGCAATGAACAACAAATAGCATACCTGAAAGATTGTTTCTTCTCTGAATCCTCTGGAACTTCTTCCACAATGTAACGAAGTAACTGCTCCACTTGGGCCTTATCTCGCAAGCTAGATACAGGATTCAAACATTTTAGGCAGGCAAACAAACCTACAATAAGGTGGAGTGGAGTTTGCTTTTGCTATGCACTTAGAAACACTATGTCTAGATACATAGATAAAGCAATGTATTTAGAAATGCCAAAACGTCATATAATTTGGAGTGGAGGAAAAATTATAAATCTAGACATGCCAAAACATCTTATAATTTGGAGTGGAGGAAAAGCTATGAATCTACAATCTAGAAATGCCAAAATGTTTGCAATTTGGGACGGAGGAAGTACTGCATTTTCAAGACTGAACACTTATATAATTACAAAAGGCAGATTTCAACATAAATAAACACTTAGTTTCACCACAGAGAGAAAAAACTGATTTAACAGCAGTTAAAACAACTAAAATAGATGAGAAAATGAAGCAAATTTAATAACTGATCATTAAGCTAAATTGTTGGAATATAAGTGAATTGTCCACCTCTCCCCATCAGCTTAAGCTTTTAGGTTGAACTGGTCGGTGCATGCAACTCAATATGGTATCAGAGCCAAAGGTCTCGAGTTCGAATCCTGGTTAGCGCAATTAAAATAAAAATAATTGTTGCTCGCTCCTATTCCACGTCTGAGGCTCATCCGTCGCTGAGATCTCTCGCCGGAGCCTCGACATGAGGGGGAGTGTTGGAATATAAGTGAATAGTCCACCTCTCACCATCAGCTTAAGCTTTTGGGTTGAACTGGTCGGTGCATGCAACTCAATATAAATCTACTACGCAAAAGCTTACAGAATGGGAAAAGGAGAATGTGTTTAGCTGTTCCCCTAGAAAAAGGAACTAATTCAGCACGCATTGCTGCTAGACTAGGATGGATGTGTATCTTTTGCTATCTTATCCGTTCATAGATCATAAATGGATTCTCATAAATCATGGATTCCTTTGCCTGTAAACCAGCAATGCATGCAAAATTCATAAGAGTGATAAAACAATAGCATTGACATCAGACAAGCTGAAAACTGTAGTAGCTTGAAAACAGGTAATGGTCTTACAAATTTATGAGTCGAGTATTCAGCGCTTTGCATTCCTGGATGATTTCATCCTCGTCAAGAAGCTCTTCCAACGTAAAGTTCTCCTTGTCCAGAATTGTATCCACCTGACCAACAGAAAAGGAAAGTTAGGCATGTGGGACGGGGATGTCCTAGTGTATGCTAGTAAATATTAACAACAGCCTGCGATGCTAAAAAAAATAAACTAAGTAAATAAGACACACCAATAAACATGCTCAATCCACTAGAAAGTTAGGTATTACTATAAAGTGAGTACAATAACCATCAGAACACATCTAGTGATAACCTGATGAAGAAACTACCATAAGGGCCACTAGTACTACTTAAACTTTCTTTTCAGAGTGCTACCTGACCAGAATAACGATTTATGACTCTTTATAAGGGAGGAAGAAATAAATAAACAGTAAGCATGAAATTAATTTCCGACACAGGTACAGGAAGTCCCATAAATAGTAATGCAACAGAAACAGTGTGCAGAGAGGCAGAGGAAGCCTATTTATTACTATGAAGTGGAAATGATTGCCAATGGAATCCACTCAAACTAGCTCCAGCGAGGCTTATCCCTTGGGGAACATCTGCAGTGAGTGCGCGTGCAGCAGGTACATACTGGTGGTGAACGAACATAACCCTGAACAGGGAAGCTGTCCGAGGATTCAGCAGGTGGACACAGTAAGAAGCCAAAAGGGATATCAACGGAACCGTTGCTGGTGCTGATGCCATTTTTCGATCTAGATTAATTTGTTTTGCTTCTTCGGAAAGCAAGTTTGGTCAATGCCATAAAGTGAGGAGGGGGGGGGGAGACAGAGAGCACAAACGAAATGTGTCTCGACAGCACAAAGCTAGGGCGTTACAGCGCGCGGCGGAGGCAGCAGCGAACCCTACGCGCAGCAGGCGTGGCTCTAGAGCAGAGCAGCATTGATCCTCCGGCTGGCGAGGTGACAGCCTCCCACCCCACCACCAACCCAGCAGAATGGAAGAGCGAGAGGCACAGCACAAGAGGCAGGCAAGAGAGGAGTGTACTCACGGGCGAGGCCGCGGAGAGGCCGGTCATGCGCCAGAACATGGCGGCGGATCCCGTACCAGATCTAGGGTTTGGGCGCCTGAGGCGGGGCGAAGCGGCGGCGGAGTGCGAGCCCCCGCGATCAGCGAGCGGGGTGGGGCGCGCGCTGGGTGGCAGAGGTTGCGGGTGGAGCCCCGGAGAGCTGGATGGCGAGCGTGGTGCCCGTGCGGGAGCGAGAAACAGGAGCGCCGAGGCTCGGCGCGGAGGGCTTTGGGCGGGGAGAAGAGAATGACAGAGAGGCCTGGGAGGAGGAGGAGAGCCTGCGCAGGCGCAGCGCAGATCTGGTGCTGCAGGGCGGCAGGTTCAAATCAAAGGGCTGGGCCTGGGCTGCTGCCTGCTGGACCAGGTTGGCCCTGACTCACTGGATTGGGGGGCCTGGACCGGACCACCACACCACCACTATCCTCGAGTACTACTACCAGAGAGACAGCTGCTGCCTCAATTCGGTCACCTCGTATCTCATCTGCTCCCCATCTACTCCAGTCAAACTAGGATCATCACAAATCTTTCCATACATTCAGCATAAATGAACAAAAACAATCTCAAAAAACTGGCAGCTCAAAAAGTATTCGGGTCAAACAACAAAGCAGGACAGGTATAGGCTACAGCCACGGGCCAACAATTTGCTTGTGAGAACCGCGGCAACTGAGGGAAATGCTACATGCGGACTGTGACACTGCTACAGCACAAAGCACATGTTAAAAAGATAGGATGTACATGCAACAAGTTACAGAGGCTTACAAGCAAAGCATCTACATATCCATCCATCTACTAATGAAGCCTCGTCAGCTCTTCCACCCTCTTGGACAGCTCCTCCACGGGGACGCCAATCGCCTTGGACACCTCTTCCATCTTGCTCCGGCTGAGGTCAAGGAACGACTCAATCAAGTCACCGTCAAGGAAGTTCCGAGCCTCCGCCGTCTTCTTGTCGTTATGGAACGACCGCCATTGCTCATGGCTCAGGTTTCCGACGCCCTTTATGTACTTCACAAGAGTCGACTGGAGCTTCTCCAGGAAGGCGTATTGGTCATGCGGGAGGGAGGCAATAATGCCAATTACCCCGTTTATTGTGCCAAAGATGACTGTAGGGATCTGCCCTATCTCTGAGTCTGGAAGGCGCATCACGAGTGAACCGTGGCGAAATCTGTTCACAAACTCCCCAAGATGGTATTCACCCACAACCTCAAGCCTGGCCCTTTCATCATCTGTGGCTGCATCGCTGTTCTTGCGCACGGTGAATAGGTTATAGCTATTCTCCGCCCCAACATAAACTTCATCATCAAGCATCTCAACTGCAGTCATCCAGTTTGCATTGTAGTCCCTAGCGCGCTCTTCAATCGCGCTTTCCTCATGCTGACCAAAAGTAAAAACATTAGTAATCAGCCCAACAAAGATACTGACACAAAAAAAAAAATTACAGATAATGCTACGTGAGGCAAGCAAACAGTTAAAAGACCCACCTTATACACCAGCAAGGATATTGATTTCATCAGATCGCCAACCACAATGAAATCACCACGCGTTTGAGTATACAAGGCAAGTATGTGCCCATGGTGGCCACACTCAGATTGCAGCTCATGTGAACCATCCTCGCGTGACATCCACTTATATAATTGAATCTTCTGGTTGATAGCAGCCAACAATTTCCCATTGAATGCATTCAGTGAATAAACTGCTCCTTTGGTTTCTTTCTCCACAATTAATTGCAAACTTCCATCTTCAACTGCAAATACAAGGATTCGACCCTACAAGATGCATCGATACATAAGCATTGTGCACAAGAAATAGACAAGGTTCACAGAGAAATGAACTACAAGAAAAGTATGTTGGACAAATATTAAAAGGGAGCTAACTAGTATTAGTAAAACATCAAGTTTTCAGATATATTACCTTTGTTGGTTCATTTTCTTCAGGTATAACATATGCAGTTCCCACACAGTAATAAACATTATTATCATCCGCAAACGAACAGCTAATGATGGAGCAGCCACATTCATATTGATCTAGAGGATATACACACAGGGACTCAAAAGTCTGATGATCAAGCAGACGTATTAAATGAGTCTCACTTTCCTCCACACTCTGGTTGTACTTGAAACTGCAAAATGCTAGTGTCCTTGATTGCTCCTGGTGACAAATGCGACGTGCTTGTTCATTAAGGGGGATTGTGCGGATATGAAGCTTCTGGATATCATCAATAGTTCCAATTGAAAGCTCGCCTTCCTTAGCAATTGCAAGACTGTGACATTGGAGAAAGAAGGGGTGAACTAGAGCAAACTTAAGACAGTGGTACTATTTTCAAATCATAACTCCACAAAGACTGGACCAGTGACACAAAGAGGTACAAGCTCATAGTCAGAGCATCAAGTAGAATGCAACTAGCAACAATCAAAAAATCAAACAATGGCATCAAAATACAAATATCCCCCTCCATTTCAAATTATAATAAGACGCTTTGTATTTCTAGATACATAGCTTCTGCTATGAACATAGAAATACATTATGTCGATGCATAGTAAAAAACAATATATCTGAAAAGGCCAAAACATCTTATAATTTGGAGGGAGGGAGTAGCGGATTATAAAGCCTTTAATTCCCTAATTTGACTGTTAATGATAAGATTATTAAGTACATAAGAAATAAAAGGAGGTCACATAAAAGAACTGAAAGAAATTTAAGGTCTAATGACACCATTATCTTGAGACTAAAAAGGATTTGTTGGCGGTGTCATGTTATTTTGAGTAAGGCAGGTTTCGTCAGATTGTGAAAGCTTATTAAAAAAAAGTTGCTAATGCTAGTACATAAAAACTTTAATAGTCAACTTTTTAATGAACAACAAAATACATGAACTGCACAAAGATCAGATGGTCATGTAAAATGGCTTGTGGCAACATTTCGAACAAATTTATATACGATCCCGATTCCCAAGTATATACAGGAGGTACTTAAATCAAAGATTAAGTAATTCCACTGCACAAAAATCTAGAGGGAACAAACCTGTCTGGAAAAGCAGCTGTATTGAAAGGGCACATATGATTAACCTCTTTCAAATTAACGTTGCTATAGAGAAGCTTCTTATTGCTGCTATAGATGACAGTTGGCCTATCTGACGAAGCAAACACGTGGGTGGTACCCTTTGATGAGAAGGTACGAAGGCTAATTGGTTGGGTCCCAAGGGTAACCTTCTTTCTATCAGTCAGTTCACCTGTACTTGCATTCAGCAGAAAACTGAACAGATTACCATCCCCAAGAGCACAGAGCAGATATGAAACCTGAAAAGAAAAAAGGAACGTGTATATGTTACTTGAAATAAACATTCTTGTTTTCGATGGAACTTAGAAAAGCGAGTTCAAGAGCATACCCCCTCCAAGGTGCACAGCAGAACAGACCGAGGAACAATTTCTCCACCCAAATTTTCCTTCCTTATTAATTCAAGATCTGGAAGTGAAAATATTCTAACACTTATATCTGTCCACATCCCAACAGCAGCTAGAGAACTATACTGTGGATTATCCCCAATTGGGTTCAAATCAAGACAAGAAATCTCATGTTCTAGCTGTGCATGCTTCACTTCAACAAGTTTAGCATCCCTAATTTCCAGGTAAACTAGATGGCCACCACCTGTTGCCAACAGAACCTGCAACATATGTGCAATTAAAAAATAGTATGAGCAAATAAGTAGCAGTGGCATCCAATCATGACATTCAAGAAAAATATGTCTGGACTAATGGTTGTTGATGACAAAAATGTGTGCACAAAATCACAGCAATAGGAAAACCGTAAAAGTGAAAATGAAATTCTGGATTGTAATAACTACACAAAGTTACAAAGCTCCATTTGCCAGCCTGCCAGTTTCCATTATGAATTATTTTCCAGTTTGGACGTAGCAATTAATTGAGCATAATTTCTTGAGACATATTGAGAAGCTCTTGATTAATTCAATAAAGATTCCTGTGAGTATTAGCATAACAAGGTTAGCAACCAAATACTGGCCCTAGAGACATAATGAGAAGTTTCTTGGTTAATTCAATAAAGGCTCCTGTGAGTATCAGCATAACAAATCAGCAACCAAATACTAGCCCTCAGACTCGAGGAAAAAAGTGGGTACAGCAGTCAATAGGTTCCCAATAAAGGCAAAGCCATATATGGATTGTGATTACTACTCAAAATGCACGGATGCCCTTGGACTGTGATTGCATGTACAAAACAAAATCTTTTCATAAGATCCCTTTGTTTGTCGTTTATGTTGCACCAACAATAGGCAACAGGGTAATATATCAGCCAAGCATCCCCCAAAGTTTGTATTACTACACATCTAATGATCATATCATATCTGATAACAAACTAACTGCTTGTTACCTACTAGGGAAAGATAACAGGGGAATATTATTCAAATGACAGGAAAGTTTTAGGTTTCAAAAAACAGTAATTGGTTGTCTCATTGAAATGTGGATGCTCCCCACCAAAACTTCCAAAGACAGGAAGGAGTCCGAAAGGAAAAGCACCTGACTAGCATTAGCTGAAGCAACATTCACTGAGAATCCTGCTGGTGCATTCCATTGATCCACTAGCTCCCGGGAGGTGCAACTGACTAACCGAACAGAATTAGCAGTAACCTGTCATTCAAAACAACAATTAAAACATTGATAGTTGACTAAAATAACTCATCACGTAACTGTTAAAATGAAGGAAAAGGATCTGGCAGGAAACTAATAATCTATCAAACATACAAAAAAGGAGCATTCTTCAAATACCCACTACTCCATTTTTATATCCACTAACATAAGGCATTTTGAATTGAATAGGCAAAATTTAAAATGTACAAAAAGAGGAAACAGCTAGTCAAATTAAATGCATGTTTTAGCATACAAAAGCTGCATCGGTATATCTCTATTCAAATTACTTTTAAGATGGTGTTGATTTCGTAGCAACTGATAACATATTGTAAGAGAAATGGCTAAAATCTACTTTCTAAGACTTTCTCCCTTACTACATTAGTGGACGCTGGACAGGGAATAATAGTTTGCTAGTCTGCTTGCAAGAAAAAAAAAATGGTCATAGAATAGGCACCTGTATAAGAAGGTCATTGATCGCATTTTGACAAAACAGGGTCTGAGTTTGTGCATCAAACCCCTCTATCTCAGTCTCTTCTAGTTCATCTTCCATGTTCATTGCCAAGAATCGTGTCTCACTTATAAAGCTCACGACAAGGTACATGTCATATGTGTCATTGAAAGAAGATTTCAAAGACCATAATCCCTTTATGCCTTGGAGTTCTACTGATGCCTAATCAAGCAGGAGAGGGGGGAAAATAACTATCAAAACATCTCCACATTAAAAAGTTGCCAATAATAAACTGCCATAAAATTACCTGCTCATTAATCCCTATACCATTCCGAACCACCCGAAGGGAACCATCTTTAAATGCCCCAGAACAAGTGACCACCTGACCTTGCCCCTGCCTATCAAGGTCAACTACGCAGAAGTCCACAATCGGTCCAAGATTAACGTACCGTTCGAGAATTTCAACAAATGAACCGCTTGCATCAGCTTGAAGGTTCAGCTTCACCAGCTGTAAGAAAAATAGAATGTTTATGAGATACGTTCAAAGAATAATACAAGACAGCATGGATTTTTCTTTTAACATCTAACATGGAGAAAGGGAAGGACAAAAAAGCATTTGACCTACCTGTGAATCGCCAAACCGTGAACCAACATAAACAACACCATTATCAAGATAAGAAATCGATGATGCAATCGAAGTCTCTCCCAGGTACTCAATTTTCAAACCAGTAACCCTAAAATGATAAAAGGTGAAACAGAATAATCATTAGCAAGAGCCTTTCTGTTTCAAAATAATGGACAAGGTATTACCTTTCTCGTTCATGGGTAAGTACAAGCAAATGCAGAATTCCAGCATTATCACCGAGCAAATATCGAGAACCATCTGGGTCAACCCGTCCATAAGCTCTAATGATGGACTGCCAAGAAATAAGAAATCAAGGACAAAAGAATTAGAGTGTAGACACAATACCTACTAACATAAATTTGGCACCACAAAGAAAAATAAAGAGATGTAGGCAGGAGATTACCTGTTTTATTGGTATCGCTTTAAATGTAGAATTGGCATTGCAGTAAACTATTTGCTCCTCGCCAATTATTATCACACCACCAAGTGGAGCTGGTACCGGTATTAACAAACCAGCACCATTGTCTACATTATTCTGGGACCAAGGACCCTCAACAAAATCTTTGTCCTTCAGTGCAACTTCATAAGTCTTAACATGCCTCACGTCTTTATTATCCTGAAGTATAACACAGAAGATGCAAATCATATAAACAAAAGCAACTATCACAAATCATAACAAAATGCAGCTCACCTGCTCAAAACTCTATAGTTTCTACTTTCTAGCAAGGAAGAGGTCATAAAGAAGTTTAAACATACCTGGTAGAGGACAACAATAGTAGGTTTAACACAACCGTGCAGAAATTTGATGTCCAGTACTTGAAGTTCTTCCAGTCTAACATAAGAAAACGTTAACTGTAAGATAGTCTGAATAACATAACATTAACCATATTAGACAATAATACTTGATATATCAAATTCACCATCTAGATAAAGTTAATCGCCATTAGTGAAAAATCAAGATTTGTGATGTAACTTCCCAAATGAGAAAATGATGATAATGTATATGTCAGTAGCATGAGATTTAGGACATTAGTCTACTGGCTTCAATTGATTGACAACCAAGCGAAGACTATAGAGTGTTATCAAGTCTCCAATTAATCATGATTAGTCTTCCTAGTCAGTATCCTGGACTTGACTAAGGACTACGACTTGATTGGGCTGATTAGTTTTCAGGTCTGATTAGTCACAATTAGTCAGATGATAGGGGTGGACTTCCAGAAACAGAATGGAATTGTTTGGCAGCTTAGGGGACATGGGCTGCATCTGGGATGGCTTAAGCCACTTGGGCTCATGTTTTTCAGCCCAATTTGCAAACCAACATGCAGCCACCACCCAAGAGTTATCTTCATGCTTGATTTGTACTCTAGAACAATACTAGTATAAACTTGGTATATTAGTCCTAATTTACATAGGACAACCAGGGCCAATTAGACACCCATGTCGACGACTAATCGTGACTAGTCGCCTGGTCAGTCCCATCGCGACTAAGATTGACTAGACAACTTGGTAACATTGATAACCACGTTAATTCTATGCTAATGAATAGAAGAATGGAGAAATCTAAACAAGATTAAGTGACATGCACATTATGGTCATCTCTAACTAACCTACAAAGGATAACAAAAATATCCACCCATTGACAGAAATACTGAGTGTGCACACATGCTCCAATATTTATTGTTACTACCACATACATTTCTAGATCACATGAATATTCTTCAGCAAATAAATAACAGTTATAAATTTCCACACTCATACCTGATATTGAAAGCTTCTTTCAGCTGCCCTTTGTTGTCAAAGGGTATAACCTGCCAAGCAAGGATAGCAAAGGAAATAAGAGGGGTGTATTGGATATGTAGAGTACAACTTTGTAATAAGAGTAAGTCTGAATTCAAGCAGGCAATATGTTTACCTTAAATAAGCCGTCATACAGATGAAGACCGATGAGTCTACAGTCTGGGTCGATGATTCCAATCTACATAATAAAGAAAAGGTCACCCATTAGCATTAGTGTCACAGGTGTCAGGTAAAATAGTGCTCTCTCTATTCATGCAAAACCCTGTAAAAATGATAAAATTTCAAATTGAAGGAAAAATTCCATATTCTTCTGAGTTAAATGTAGGGGATTAAAACTGAAAAAGATCTGCACCTGCCCATTGTCAGTAGGTCGGCCAATGCGATCAGAAACATCACCCATGGCTCTACATATTACAAATAAACCATTAGTTTCCATACAAAAAAAAAAAAAAGGGCCGCCAGTGTTTCAAATTTCAATCAACATATATTACTGAATGACAATATGCTTTCCTACAGACAAAATTAAGTGGGACTTGCAACAAAAATCCATGCTTTATTACAAACAAAAAGGCCAGAAGAATAAGTGCCCAACCTGGTAATTAGCTCTGATTTTTCTGAGTCCCATTGAAGAACACAAAATTTGTACCTCTCCGTCGCAATGAAAAGAAAATCCTGAGTCTCATTCTGAGGATAAGAAACAAACAAAAAATCCATTTATAAAAATACTTCACAAAGACAAATAGAGTATCTCAGATGGATGAACTGAAAACTAGCTTACATGAGGCCGGAAGAGCTCAATCGTTGCAATTCTTCCATATATAGGTACGTCAAGCATCGGCTGGTAGGCAAACAAAATTATTACGGTATTATGCAGAAGATCGTAGTGAGCTGACAGTTCTATAACTGACTTACCTGAAGGCCCTGAGGGGTAAGCAAATGGATCTCGATCCTGGTACATTTCCTGAAAGGTCGAGGCATGTGTGCCTTAGTAAAGGATTCTATAGACAATTGAACTGGCAACAGACAAAAAAGAAATCCTAGCTCTGTCACTACAAGTATTTCTACAGCAAATTCAGCACAAACACCTTAACATGCATATAGAATATTATGTTCCTGTCTATCGCTTGTTGAGCTACGAATTGCAGATACAGAGAGACTCATGCCAACCTATGTGCCACTTTGTATTAGCTCGAATGCCAAATTGCAAGGTAGGGTTTCTACTTTGCTAGTCTCAGATTCTGCATAACTAGTGGTACAAAAGAAAAAACAATTGGCCCTCCGGGATTAATAAAAAAATAAGAATATGGAGGGAATTAGACGCGCTTCTTTTCCCTGTACCATCCCAAGCAGAAATAAATCCGGAACAACCCAGAAGAGATAGGGGAAATCACGCATTCCTGACTCCTGAGTGGGTCCAGCTGAGGGCAAACCCTAGGCCGCGCCCCACCTCCGTCCCAAAACCCTAAGAGACTACGCAAAGCGCCCAATCTCAAGGGCTTGAGCATTTTGGAGCAGCGCGCCGAGTTAGATCGTACGCCGAGAAGGAGAATACGGGGGAGGAAGGGAGTGGGGGATTAGCTAGCGCGCTTACGCGATAATGAGATTGAGCTGGTTGGGGCTGGTAAAGTTGCCGACGCAGGAGTGGCTGACGCTGGTGGGCTTGTGCGCCGTGACGACGTAGTTCCACACGCTCATCTTCGCCGCCGAAGCCGAAGTCGAAGCCGCCGCCGACGCCGCCGCCGGGGAGCAGTGTGCTCTGGAAGGGGAGGGAAGGAGGTGGTGGCGATGAAGGAGACACGGAGGGGGGAAGGGGAGGAGGGACAAGCTGAGGACTGGACTCTTTTCTAGCGCGGCGGATGGACGGTGCAGATTAGGCCAGCAGCCTAATAGGCCCAGTTATCTTGCTGTTGGACCGGGCCTGAAATCTAACGTCGTCCAAACCTGGAATCTAAACTATATATATGGGCAATCTGGTATGCAACAACAAAGGCGGTCCATGAGCCCGCTATCCACACATATAGCTTTGTAAACAAACATGTTGCTAACTGAAAGCGCCGAAGCCGACTAAGGAACAAAGGCAAAAGTTCAGACTCGACATCCTCAGTGGCTATCGCCGCCAGCTGGATGCATGAAGGTGAATGTTGATGCAGTTATCTCAAAGAACTTGAGAAGAGCATCAGTTGCAGCCATAGACATGTTTCCTCTTAGATTTTCCCACACTGTAATCTCTGAAAATTTTCAGAGTGACCTGTGTGATTAGGTGTTTAGAGACTGCGATGAGCACGACTCATAAGTTTAATTATCCATTGTATCCCTCTCCTACTAGAATGCTGTTCTTGATCCAACATTTCCCTGGTTGATAGGCATTTTTCATTGAACAGTTACTGACTAAGCCGCTTATGGCAGGAAAATGGTGGAGCAAAGCTTAGACATCGGGACAACTAAAAACGAGTATCTCTATGGCGTGTATCTATCCACCATCTTTCCATGTTCCGTAACAAAAGATGCCTTATGGCTTACATGTACAAACCTAAACGTTCACATATGAGCTTACATTTTTTTCTTATGTTGATTGAACATGCTTTAGTTTTGTGTGTACTTCCTCATGACATTCAAGAAAAAAGATCCATTTCTCATAGAAAGAGAACTGTCATAGATGGATACAATTTTGACAGTGTCATGATGTTTTTTTTTGTTTATTTATTTGCTTTCCTAGGGGGTAAAACTAGGGCTTCTGATCATAGGACATGGTTTCTCCTAATGATCCATGACTTGATGTATACTTGGAGGTTGGGGCGACACTCCACACTAGTGCATTGGGGAAGTCCTAAGACACAAGACACTAAACAATATATATCACGAGTTTGCTATATGTTTCCTTGCGATCTCCTAGCATTAGTTTTTGTGGTGATGAAAGGTCCCTTGGTTGGTTTTGATAATTGAGTGACAACTTTAGCTTGGACTAATGTGTTTGTGTTGAGATACACAGGATTAGTCCATAGAAACATTGTGTGAGCATCATATGCCATGGAGGTGAAATGGCTTGGAATTGATGCAAAGCTCATACATATGTTGATGAAGGAACTTAATTGCATATGTGACATGACATGGAGTCATGTGATCGAGGTGGAGAAGATCAAGACAAGACTTGGCTTGATGGACCGGGTGCAAGTGTGAAGGGCAAGTCGGAGGCTTTGAAGTGATGGAC
>JAKNSH010357355.1:0-13872 GCA_027790015.1 Cymbopogon flexuosus
TTAAAAAACTAGACTTCAAGATCTTTCCAATGATGCTAATTAGTAATTACTTAGCATAAATATTTATATATTTTAATATATAATTACTGATATTTTAAAAACAATAATTTTTTGGAAAGCGAGAATGATATTTATTATGGCAGGAGGTTCGGATGGATCAGAGCAACGACGCACGGCATGACCCCTTTCCCCTCGCCGAGTCAGAAAGCGCACTCGTACGGTACAAGTTCAAAATGTTCCGCGTCCCAACATCTGCGTCCCAACATCTTGCGAGTCCCAGACGCCCAATCCCAACTTCGTTCCGTTCCCACCCCCGCCCGCGCGCTCGTGATTGAGATTTGAGGCGGCGCTCGTGTGCCGCGGAGGAGGAGGCAGCGCAACCGTCGCGTCGTCGTCAGCACCAAACCCCTCCGCATTCCCTCGTGCACGCCGCGGGCGTCCATAAACCTCCCTCGCCAACTTCCCCTTACCCAGAGTTCCAGACCTCACCGCGCGCCATGTCCCGCGCCGCCGCCGCCGCCGACGCCGACGAAGCCCAAGGGAAGGTGGTGGTGGAAGAGGATCCACCGCCCTGCGACCCGCAGACGCAGGCGAGATGGTGAGTCTACTGTCTACCACCGCGCGTCCCCTGCCGCCGCTTGCTTGCTCGCTCCTTCCTCCCCATCGTCCTGTCCTAGTCCTAATGTGCCCGCTCCCCCCCGCAGGTACCAGCTGGAGGCGCTGGAGCGCGCGCTGGCCGGGAACACGCTGGTGTTCCTGGAGACGGGCGCCGGGAAGACGCTCATCGCGGTGCTGCTGCTGCGCCGCTACGCGCACCGCATCCGCGCGTCCCCGCCGCCCTGCTTCGCCGTCTTCCTCGTCCCCACCGTCGTGCTCGTGTCGCAGCAGGCGCGCGTCGTCCAGGCGCACACGGACCTCCGCGTCGCCCAGTTCTACGGCGAGATGGGCGTCGACTTCTGGGACGCCGACGCCTGGCGCCAGAACGTCGACGGGGCCGAGGTGCTCGTCATGACGCCGCAGATCCTCCTCGACAACCTCCGCCACGGCTTCTTCAGGCTGCGGGACATCCCGCTCCTCATCTTCGACGAGTGCCACCACACCATCGGCAACTCCCCGTACGCCTGCATTTTTAAGGTCTCCCCGGAAGTTGGAACTATGCTTGGCTATTTTTGTCCCCAACCGACTCTCATGTCTGTTGTCTTGCGCATTAATTGATTCATCTGGTTTCCAAATCGCAATTCAGTTACAAGCTTTAAACCTTTATAAGGCTATGTCTGCCACTTGCATCAATTCAGGAGGTCCTATGTCTGTATGTGTACTGGGGTACACTTCTAGGTGCGATCATGATTGCTTAGATCTTCTATTTTCTGAGGGAAATTTCCGTTTCAGTTAAGAGCTTGGATTTTCTCGCCTTCTTTTTTCATGTATATCCAACAATCCTGTTAAATCTTGTAGTGTGCCTCTTTTCTGGTAGGAGTTTTATCACCCCCAATTGATTTCTAGGCCATCGGATCCAATTCCAACTATATTTGGGATGACAGCTTCTCTTGCAAAAGGTTAGGATGCGGAAATATTATTTGTATATTTATATGTGCATGTGCATTTCATTCTCATTAATTAACTCCATTGTGGAATTTTCTCCACAGGTTTGGCGCGTGTCAAATATTCAGAGAAAATATCTGAGCTCGAGAATCTCATGAATGCAAAGGTCTGGCTATATAAGAACACCCACACATCTGTGTTTCTATTTATATCCCTAATTCAATAACATATGATGACAACTTATGCATTTCCCTTTATGTTATATAGGTGTACACTGTTGACAGTGAATCAGCACTATTGCAATACATTTCATTTGCGACTACAAAGATAGTCGAGTATGATGATTATATCATAATGTCTGAGTTCTATAGCCATACTATCCATTGCTTGAACAAATTGGAAACGAAGGTACTATTATATGCTCTAGGCATGGCCTTTTGCTGGATACAGATTGACTATGTTACTATGGGTCACCCACTATGTAATCCAGGGACCATTCGCAATGCATTCTGCATTATATTATCAAAGTATACAAATTTGATTTGTTATTTATCATAACTTTAGAATGGGAATCTTATGATTTAAGATACTACCGTTCACGACAGAATCTGAAACTGTAAAGGGCGCTACAACACTCTGTCAACTACATTAGTTTATTCTGTCTCCTAAAATTCGAAATGGTATGCATGATTGCACTTTATATAACTGGTTCGCAGTAGAAATGATATCATGAACAATGCACGTAAAAAATAACTAAGTATGACTTGTGAATTTCGAATACTTTAGCAGGAAATACAAAGCTGCATACTAGTAAGATGGTTAAATATTACAGGCATAATGCTCTTGGCAAGTCATATGATAATGCTAGGAATATTTGTTGATATTGTCCAATCGAATTTGAAGTAATACTCAACCTTGGAGGGAGGCTGAACAAATCTGTATTATTCATTCTTCTGTTTGTTATATGCATGTGCAGTGCAACAATGTTCCCATGGCTTTATATTTGGGAAAAAAAGTGCAAACAGCTTTACTGACATATCCATATTGCTTTTTATCTGGATTTGTGCTCATGATGGGCCAATGGAGCTTTTTAGTATTTTCTTTCGTAACTTCTAGTAACTTTTTTCATCATGGTCTGAGTTGATATGCACATGAATTAACAGTGGTTTCATTATCTTAGCATTTAGAAACCCTGAAGGAGAAACTGCATGGTTCACTTTTGGAAAATTCAGAGAAAAGAATAAAAAAGTTAAATGCAATGTTCTTATATTGCATATCTGATCTTGGAGTATGGCTGGCAGCAAAGGTACGAGGATATGTAATGTGCACGTTTTTATCATTTTGATGCACATGCACTTCCAAAAATGCCTTTAAACCTTTTATCAGGCTGCTGAGATTCTACAATCAAACAAGGAAAGATGTGTGTCCTTTTGGGGCGAAAAACTGGATGAAAAAGTTGAAGCATTCATTAGAAATTATGTCAGAGATGTATATAGTGATCTCTCAGAAATTATATTGAAGATGACAAAGAGGGGCGTACAACGTAATGGCATCCTTCTTCCTTCCTCTTTTCTTCGATGTACTTTTTCCTGAAAGTTTTGACTTAATATGAATTACTCTGTGCAAGTGTTCTATTCAATATTTTTAACTCAGCGTTCATGGTTTATTAATTATTTTGCTGATAAGACATGTATCTATAACTACTACTGTGCTATTTGTGCCACTTTATCAATTCATTAAATAAAACACTAAACTCCACCCTGGGACGAAGATGGCACCTGCCCAACCCCTTATTATTAGAGATGTGGCACCTGGGTTTGAACTGGGGTGTGCGGCCTCTCAACTGAAGGCTATTGACTGAGCTATTGCTCGATTTGACAATTTACATTATTATTAGAGATGCACTTATCCTTAGTGTGTTATCGACTTATCTATGACACTGTCCAAAAAATTATATGACGTGTTTTATTTTTACATTCTTAAAACTCGTTTTTGAATGTTGTTTGTAGCTACAAAATCTATGGTGCAAAAAAGCATTTACTAAATCTATTTGTATGATATTTATACCAGACGTTCCTTGACTAAATATTGATAAAAATATACATAGTTTAAATCTTCTGAAAGCATGCACACCCTACCTGATTGGATGGAGTATCAATCTGTGAAATGTATTAAATATATGATTCATTGATCTTCCTGTCATATTGATATTCGTCTATACAGGACATATTGGTGAGGACTTCACTGAGGATCTGCAAGATGGGTTATTGACATCCAAAGTTTATTTTCTTATCAAATCTCTTCTGGGGTATAGGTGAGAAGATGTTTGGATCTCAAGCATGTAATAGTTTACTTCCATTGCAATTGAAGCAGTGATTTTGCCTAGGAACACATGTAGATTGGGGTTCGCCATACATGCAACTCTAATTCAACTAAAGTTGTAATCCAAATAAATGTACACTAGCTTGTCCTATTGATCTTATAGTGTTACGAACCCGAATGTCCAGCTGGATGGTTACTGCCTTGCTCGTATCTTGATGTCGTCATGTTCCATGCAGTGCTGCTCTGCATGTGGCCATGACAGTAATTGCTAATGAAATGATATGGACAGCTGAAAATTATTCTCTCTCATTGTGTACCATGATTAATCTCTCGCTCCCTCTTGCAGGCATATGCAAGATATGAGATGCATTGTTTTTGTTGAGAGAGTCATTACAAGCATTGTGTTGGAGGCTCTTCTGTCAACTATTAATCAAATGTCTGGATGGAGTGTTAGATACATGGCATCAGGGAGAAATTGTGGTTTGCAACATCAGAGTAGGAATAAGCATGTGGAAATCATTGACTCATTTCGGAGTGGAAAGGTTTGCCACTAATTTTGCCCTGCTATGGTTGTCCTATTAATAATTGTACTGATGATAAAATGATATCCTGTAGGTGCACCTCATTGTTGCCACACAAATCTTGGAGGAGGGACTGGATGTGCCAAGTTGTAACTTGGTAATCCGTTTTGATCAGGCAGAAACTGAATGCAGCTTTATACAGTCACGTGGTCGTGCTAGGATGCAAAATTCTGAATATGTTGTACTTATTAGAAGGCATGTTTTCTAGTTCTGTAGGTGTTGTTTCCTGAGCAATTTTTTTCCTTTGAGCTTCAAGTTTTTTTTTTCTTTTTTTTGTCGAAAGTAGACTTTGTGGAATTGCTCCTTTGGTTGCTCACCCTGGTTGGTCATCTTGTTGGGTAGTATGTTTGTCGTGGTTGTCTTTTTGATGGTATGTGTGACATGTCTGTTTTCTGTTTCGATGGGGGTGAGTTTTTTGTGTTTGGGAGCAGGATTTGTTCTCTCCTTTGTATTTGGAGTAGGCGTTCGCATCTCCCTGTCCTTTTTGTCCTGATTGAAATGACACACAGCTCCTGTGCGTTGCTTTGAAATGCCATGCAACTCCTGTCCTTTACTGGCATGTGTGGGATGAAGAATGTGTGTAGGCACAGCATTTCCTGTGTCAATTGTGTGCTGTGAATTGCTGAGTGCGCTTTGGGTCCCAGTGGCTTAATCTGCATGCCAGTGTGACTGATGGTGATACTAGAAATATCATGAAGGAACCTGCTTTTTATTCATTTTAGGTTGATTTATTGTTCCTTGTGGACTTGTGGTACCATCTTAATTTGTTCACAATTGTTAGAGAGATTCGAGATGTGGTTCTGTTAGTTTACTATTTCTCAGTTTAAGACCCTGTAATCTGTGTCAAATTTTGTTGTCAATCCTATTTGAGTGATATTGTTGGGTTTTGCATATTGCTTACATGATTATTGAGGTTTCTCTATGTTTCTGTACCAGGGGAGATGCCAATGCTCTTTCTAAAACAGAGAAGTTTCTTGAAAGTGGACAAATCATGCGTGAAGAATCTCAGAGATTGGAACCTACTTGTTGTCAGCCTCTTCCAAACACTCTATGCAATAAGGAATTTTATCGTGTTCAATCAACTGGAGCACTCGTGACTCTGAACTCGAGTATTCCATTGATTTACCTTTTCTGCTCGAAGCTACCATCTGATGAGTCTGTTTTCTTTCTTAGATAAGGTTTTCTTTTGGTTCATACAACGAAACAAGTCCTGGTGCAAATACTAACAGTTTTTACGAACATATCCCAGGTACTTTAAACCTCTACCAAGATTCGACATTAACAAGACATTAGGTACATGTACACTGCATCTTCCAATGAGCAGTCCTGTACAAACAATTTATGCAGAAGGAGAAGGTTCTGTGATCAAGAAGGTTGTTTGTCTAAAGGCCTGTCGGGAATTACATGCTGTTGGCGCTCTGACGGATTCTCTCTTGCCCGAATCGAGTGTTCCATGTGAAGATGAACCTGACATTGGTATTCCCATTTCTTTGTTAATTAATATTAAAAACAAATGAATCCAGACTTCATTTTATTGCAGTTATTGTTAATATATATTTTTATTGTGATTGCCTACACATGTTGGATACTTTCTCCATCAGTAATGATATTTTGATACTTGCATTTATTTGTCTGATTTGTAGTTGTAAGTTGCAACTATCCGAAACTTCTAAACTCAACATACATATCTTAGGACTTGCGTCATATTGGAGGGTGGGATCACGCATAAGGCACAACTGCAGTGGGTGGTATGGCTTGAGAGATACTAATAGTATATTAGCTAAGTTCAATATGATGCTTACAACTTTAAAATAGGCCATGTAGTGAGGATGCCGGAGTTAGAAAAAACTTAAATTTGCAGGTTTAGTATAAAAGTAAAGTTCTCGTTTAATCAGGCACAAACAATATCAGCATATAACATGATCCATACTTCATGATAGTGCTAACTCATGGTAAATTTATTATGTTGCACATGTCAAAATCACATTCATCATCAGCTTACCTGTTTTATTTACCAAGTCTATCCGTGTTGTTTACATGTTTTCAGTTGTCTGAAATCAGGGCTGAGAATGATCAGAAACATAAGTTTTATGGAAATGATGTTTGGTCAGTCATGAATTTTCACACTTACCTATGTAACTGTTAAGTGTAAGTTGCAATGTAAGGGTGTGTAAGTGTGTTATTAGAAATATCAAGTTTTGTGTATGACTTAGGATAGGGAATGGTCGCAAACGGTACCATTTTCTCGGAAACGAGTGGGAATTTTCATCACCGTTTCATCCCTGCCTGAAATGTCCGCTATTAAGTCAAAAGTGCACTTGTTCGATCCATTCCAATTGGGTAATTAGTTTTGCAGCAATTGAATTGTATATTGTACTAAGACTGTATTAACTCTTGTGACAGTTGAGGACAAATATAAAGATGGGCAACCTGACTACTTTCCAGAGCAATTAATGGATAATTGGTTGTCTTTTTCTCGTCGTGGCTTTTACTATTGCTACATGATCTCACTGGGAGGTTCTGAAACTACTCCAGCTGAGATAGTATTAGCTGTCAAGTGCGATATGGGACCCGAGTTCATATCAAACTCATTCAAAGTGTGGGGTGCGCAAGATTATTTGAGTTTTACCATGAGATACGTTGGCATCATTCATCTAAATCAGGAACAGGTAGGTTTTCACTCTGTATAATCTTGTTCTGTAGTAGTCACCATACCATATTTTCTTGGTCTCTTTTTGATAAGTGAAAGTATTTTGGACCCTTCACCTTCATTATGAATACACCACTCCTCAGGTAATTGTCGCGAGAAGATTTCAGACAACGATTCTTTCTTTGCTTATTCATAATGACCTTTCGGAGGTCAGCAATTCTATGAAGAACTCACTTGAAATGCCAGTATCTCCTGGAGCTGTGTATCTACTTCTGCCAGTGGTTTCTGGAAAAATTGATTGGTGCAGCATCAAATTCTCAGCCTCAGAAATGCCTGAAGCTACTAACATGGATATGAAACACTGCCATTCTTGTAAAGATACTGGTATAGTGCAGACAAAAAATGGCCCTTTCTGCCCGTGCATGCTTCGAAAGTCTGTTGTCTGTACTCCACATAATGGCATGCTTTATGTTGTTTCTGGCTTTCTTGACTTGAATGCTAATTCGCTTCTGCATAGAAATGATGGGAGTATACTTAGCTACAAATCCCATTTCAAAGAAAGGTATGTTGTCTTTCCTTTGGTATTCTTTATGTCATGCTCCCATAAGCTGTAGAAATTATCTTTACGTATCTCATTTCTTGTTTCACATTCTCTAGGCATGGCCTTGATTTAACATGTGAAGATCAACCTCTCTTGAAGGCCTGTAAACTTGTTGAAGTGCGGAACTTCCTCCACAAGTGTAACTATAAAAAAGAAAAAGGTTCCTTTCTCTTGAGAGTATTTAGTTGTGCCTGTTACCACATCCATCATGTTGGGTATTTATACCATGTGCTGAATCAAATAGTTTGTGCTCAAATCCTGGTTGTGGGAAGATGAAGTTTATGTCTTTTTTTCCTCTTAGTATAGCTAAGCAAGCTTCTTAGTGTAAAGGAGTCGGAAGATGCATCCCTGGTTGTGGGAAGGCCTAAGTCCTGTTTCTTTCCCTATGGCTCTGTGAGGGGTGGTTTGTGGTCGGCTATCTTGATAAGTTGGCAGTCTGGCATTTTGTAGTGTACACCAGTAGGTCGAGTTCCGTAATATTCTCTACTAAAAATTTGAAGTTCCAAATAATATTTGTTTTTTAACGTAGCTTTTTTGATACTCTAATGAAATTAACTTGTTTGTTAGATGACTGATTCCATTATCCTGTTTCAGAAAGAAGCAGTAAGAATGCGGTTGAATTGCCACCCGAACTGTGCATAGTTGTCATGTCGCCAATGTCAGCAATTACTATGCGCAGCTTCACGTTTATTCCTTCTATAATGTATCGTATCCAATGTATGCTTCTTTCTATGAATTTGAAAACGCAATTGGGTCCAAGCATGCAGCAGTTCGACATTCCAGCACTAAAGGTTCGTTCTATTGCAATTTTCTAATTTTCTGCACAGTATGCTGTAGCTACTAAGTCAGCTTGTTGCGCTCTAGATGTGAGAACATAACTCTTGATGTAATGAGTTCCCATATATAGTGTTTTAATAGTCTATTACATTGTGAAAATAAGGGTTCTGGTCACTTATTCTTCAGTTGTATATGGCATCATGTAGCATTGGCTCTTGTCATCATGCTTCTTTTTCCAAAACTACTTGTCTCTGTTTCACCCCCTTGATTTTGTATACTTTTAATATTAATATAATTTTATTTTACATTATAACTGTGTTTTCATGAAAAATCTAAGAACATGGACCTGATCTATTCAATCTATATTATACGATTATTTAGCTATTGATAGTTGAATCTCAACCAGTTTTGACTCAACTTTCTAATGACCTTATTTGGGATTGGAGTATCTTAAAATGATCAAGATGCATGACGTGCATGCTGCTTCATATATTTTCTTTGTAAATATTCAGTAAAGATTGGAGTGATGTGCAGAGGTTGATCATTTCTTGTCACCAGCATGAACATTCTCCTTCTATGCATTTTGTGTACAAGAGTATTCTTATTTTTAACCCTAGCTCATTGGCTTGCAGATTCTGGAAGCACTTACAGCAAAGAATTGCCAAGAGGAGTTTTCACAGGAATCATTAGAAACACTTGGGGACTCTTTTCTCAAGTATATTACAACTCAACACTTTTTTAGCAAATACAGACATCAGCATGAAGGCATTCTGACCAAGATGAAGAAAAATTTGATCTCGAATGCAGCTTTATGCCAGCTGGCCTGTAGTAACAATCTTGTGGTACTCTTACCTAACCTGTCTTTTTAAAAAAAAAAAAATCTAAGGTTCTGTTTGTTTACGTGTCATCCCTATTCCCTAGAATCATAGATTTGCAAATGTGATCTACTGAATACAGCAGTTTAGATCAGCATAGTATCAGAATTGGAGCCTGGTTGTATTGTATATTATTGAGCAACTTAAAGTCTAAACTTGTCAAAACCAAGCTCTAACCTTCTGAATAGCACTGAACCACAGTTCATCAGCTCCACCTAGTTTACATGCTTGCTACAACCAGACAACTTCCGTGTCCAGTGAGCTCCAGCAGCCTGTCCTTAGGCCACCGCAGGCCAAATTGCCATTGAAATTGCCTCCACTTTGTCTACACACTGCTCCACTTTCCTGGTGAGGCTTGCGCTTCTGTCGTCCACTTTCCCAGACCAAGCAAAGGTGTGGCTTGGGGCCAGGGATCAGGACCTGGTCATTCTTCCTGGCAGACAGACTTAGATTGTCTTTGATATCGTTTCTCACATATTCAAGCACGGGCCGATCTGTGGTGCCCTTGCGGCCTTGCCTGTGGTACTGCTGCTCATTGGGTCATGCTCATGGAGGTCCCCAAATACTTGTTAAGCGCGCATCCAGCCGTCCAGCTGCACCAGATCCCAAGCCTTCGCAGCCTGCAGGCTCATTTTTCATGCCATTTAATATATTGACGCAGTCCCCAAGTTTGACTCATTTTTGCACACGTGTGCGGTTTACATAAACAGTTGGAGTCATAACTTGATATGTATGGTGTCTTTAAGGTAATTTTCAGGGCTTGTGTATGCCTGTATTCACAAAATTATTTTTTGGAAACATTTGTCGCCATACACAATTGCCATCGACAATGACATGCTTACAGTAGCCTGGTGATAAGTAAATCTGGCTCAAATATTAAAAAGCTGCTTAGATAATTCTTTGCCAATCAGACACTAAAGCAATGTGTCAATGTTCTCTGTTCAAACTTGTTGCTATCAATTATTTGCTTTTTTTTTGTGCTGTACAGTGTGTTTATCCTTACCAATTCTGCATTTGTTGTGCCTTTTGCTTTGTTTTCAGGGATACATTCGAAGCGAAGCTTTCAACCCTAAAACATGGATCGTTCCAGGGGTTGGCTATGACATATGTGTTACAAGTTTGAGGAAGTTGAAAAGTAAGAGAATCGCGGATTCAGTTGAGGCCTTAATTGGGGCGTATCTTAGTGCTGCTGGTGAGCGGGCAGCATATATTTTCTTAAAATCTTTAGGAATGGATATAGAGTTTCACAAAATGCCAGTTGAAAGGATAATCGCAATCAAACCAGAAGAGTTCATTAACGTTAAAAGTTTGGAGCTACTGCTTGACTATAGGTTCAATGATCCTTCATTGTTGATGGAAGCACTCACGCATGGTTCATATCAGATTGCTGGCATTACTGCATGTTATCAGGTTGGTCTGGAAGCTGCCAAACACTTCTCTCCATCTACTTCGTTAATTTCTATTTATTTTCCAAAAATTCCATGTCTACTTCAGTGCAGAGGCATAAATTTGGTATTATAACAGAAGTATGTTTAGGATAAATAATCATGTTGCAGTCTCTTATTTCGTTATAACATACTTTAATGAGATGAAAATAAGTGATGGGTTTTAGAGTTGAAATGTAGAAAAATGTTTAAAAGAGTGGAAAAAGTGTCAGACTTGAGCCACGAAACGTTACACATAGTGCGCGCAATCATCGAGAATGACCAAATGTTGACACCAGGGTGCGGCAGGCCCCCTTGCGCTTCACGTCCCAACCTTGCTTGGGCCCTAAGTTTACGCCGGATTAGAATAGATGTTATTGAGATATTATAAGCAAGGATTACTGCTGATCGGTTCTGTTTTGATAAGCCATATGCCCAAATCCTAGGTCTTTCTTGCCTATATATGTGTAACCCATGACTCAATAATTAATCTACTATTCCCTGTGCCATACTTGTTTACATGGTATCAGGCTAGTCGATCCTCGTTTGTGTCATCCTCAGGCATTGCTGGCTAGCACATACTGCTGCATACAGCTAGTTGGCCAAATGGCCAGTGGAAGTCCCCCCCTTTCATCCTGGGATCGCTGGCGTCACCTCCCTAGCATGATTGGTACTTTGCCTCTAAGGCCACGTCGCACATGAGCCTAGCTTTGTAGCGCTCCAGGGAACCATTAGAGTCGAAGTACCAATCATGTGGGAGGTAGGGACGAGGGAGGTAGCAACTGGTGAGAGACTCAAAGGGTATAGTGGTTCAGAGCTATTGCACCTGACGGTGGCATTGTGTAACCAAAGATCCTTTACATAACTTAGAGCACCCAGCAGACCTGGGTTCGACTCACCATGAGAGCGAATTTAAACAGGCCTGCATTATTAGAAAATTAAAAAAATAGGCTGGGGTTTCCCTTGCTGATTTTGGTCAAAAAAGATCCTTCACATAACAACCAAAGGGGGTTAAACTCAATTGAGTAATTCTTGCCAAAGATAAACTGAGAGCGGAAATAGGATTTTTGAAAGGGTAGGTGAAACAAGGACATTGTTAAGTAAATCATGAAATTCACATGAGATATGTTTTCATAGTATACCTATTTGGTGTCGCTATGTTGACAATCTCCTCTATGAACTTTGTTAAACTTAAAATAATTTCGTTTAGGACAACGGTGTGAGTGTATGCGGGTCTTCTATGGGTTTCTTACCACCATTTTTCTTCTTAATATAATATAATGATATGCGGCACTCCTACATCTTTGAAAAAAAAAACATGTTTTTTGGAACAGAAATACTTTCTCGGATGTACCGAATAATAATCTTGTCTTAATGAAAACACATGGCATTTTTGTTTGCACAGTGCAATTTGTATCTTGAGCCCCTTAGAAGAGTTTCTCAATGATAATGGTTTATTGTTTCCTATATTTCCACGGAAAAGAATATTCTCTAAATGTATTAAATGTAAATATATAATATAATAATTTTGATACTATCGAAGTTACAGCATATAGTGATTTTATTGAGTTATTTACAGCTTAATGCATTTGTGCAGCGGCTGGAGTTTCTTGGAGATGCTGTATTAGACCATCTTTTTACTGATTATTTCTACCATCAGTACCCTGAATGCACTCCAGAACTGTTGACAGATCTGAGATCTGCTTCTGTGAACAATAGCTGCTATGCTCATGCAGCAGTAAAAGCAGGATTACATAAGCATGTTCTTCACTCATCATCAGCACTGCACAGAAGGATGGCTGACTACCTCGACAAGTATGGGCAGTCATTTTCAGGTCCATCACATGGTTGGGCAGCAGGCATCAGTCTACCCAAGGTGCATCATCTTGAGTGTTTCTTCCTTCAACGTGTCTAATAGATTAATTGTTTGACTTGTAGAACTATAGTGCATTTTCAGTGTTCTGTTGCCAGCTTTGGGGAAAACCTGACCTAGTAGCCCCCTTATTTATAGTTTCTTTTTTACTTTGATTACGTCCTTTGAAAACAGGCTGAAACATATCACAATTTAACTATTATGTCTTTTACAGGACTTCCTAAAAAGGAACTAACTTTATTTTACTATTAACCAGGAGATAATTGTGATTCTAACAAAACAGCTAGTAAGTAGAGGCTGTTAGCGCCATAGTGGCTCACGCCTCAGCTTTGCTTGGCCAGTCCCTAAGACTGAGTCAGTTGGTGGTGGTGGTGCATCTGACCAATGAAAGTGCCTTTTAGTCTGGCAAATTTTTGACAATGTGTTGTTTCCCTTAACATGCAAGACAACCGCATGCCGTTATGTCAAGAAAATGCTCGGAGCTAAGCGCAGGCCAAGCAGATCCTTCAATCAAAGCTGTACACACCAACAAGAAAACAAAGCCACCCCCCCACACACAAAACACACGCGCAGCGCGTGCACACAGAAAAAACTGACAACAGCACACCTAATGACCTACTACAGCATCACACATACATGCGCTAAAATCTGCAGCAAGTCATGATCATGAAGGCTCTTAGCTCTAGCCAGTCACCATAGCTGAGCTTCATCCCAAAACAATGCATTATGATGCTTCCACAGCCATCAGCATCCCAAGGATAACAAGTGACTTGAAGCCCTTTTGTTCAGCTTTGTCAACATGTCAATAAATTCAGAACTCCCCATCTAATTTTTTTTGGAAAAAGTCTGACCTTGGCAATCCTTTGGCTATGTTTTGTCTTCAATGTAAAGCTGATATAAGTCCAACTAAAAGTACGCGTTTTTTTTTTTTGGAAAAGCTAGGCTAGTGCCTTCGATCCAAACATAAATAAATAAAAATTGCCCTAACACAGGACACTGGTTGCATAGTCTCCACAAATACTTATTGATCTTCACAAATAGCTTGCTCATGGTTTTTCCATTTTGGAGGAACATATAAATTTTACTACACCCTTTTCACTCCTGTTGCTAAATGGATAATTTGCTTATTTGCATACATGCAGGTTCTGGGTGATGTAGTTGAATCTATTGCTGGTGCAATTTACATTGACGCCAAGCATGACAAGGAGATTGTTTGGAGAAGCATGA